>SNQJ01S0178270.1:0-14371 GCA_010110895.2 Picea sitchensis | reverse complement strand
TTGTGGATAAAGTAAAAGATAAAATATATTTATTATTGATTAGATCAATCCCCTTTTTTGGATTGATCATGTCGGGCATTGTAATTGACCAAATCCCCTTTTTCGGATAGGTCAAACCCTAATTGTAATATGCAAAGTAAGAAGTCAGCCCCCAGGAAAATTAAAGTGGTTCTAACCACCCAGATTGAGAAGTCGGCCCTACCAGTGAAAAGACACCTCAGTTCAACACCTGCCAGATTGTATAAATAAGAGAGGCCAGCACCTCATTTGTACACACACTCAACTCACTCATCTAGTGCGCAAGTATTGAAGGAAGATGCAGTTACCAATTGTCGGAAGAAGGAAGAGAGAGAGAGGCGCATCCTTGGGAGAGGAATTTATGTGTTGTTTGGTTCATTGTATTGGCTATCTATATTAAATAAGTTTTGTTGGGTTTTCTTCCCCATGAGGGTTTCCCAGGATAAACGTTGTGTATCTTGTGATTGTGTTTCTATCAGTGATCCTATCTATGTTATTGTTATCTAGTAAATTTAAAGGTAACCTAATAATAGCTCAAACTTTAACACCAATGGGGAGGTATCGAAAAAGAATATTACAGCCTCAAAAATCATGTTTACATGAAGAGAGTGTTACCCGCAAGGAGGTTGAAGCATTTGGATAAAACTAGGTCATTTAGCAAATTATTCTCTGCCTCGTAATGTTAACACTTAAATGAGGGACCCACTTCCATGCATCTATTCCTCACCGCGTATAACATTTCTTTGGGACCAATAAGTGCTTCATGGCATAGTTGAGTCATTGTTTGTTGGAAAAGGTTTATTAGAGTCGCTTTGTTGGAGTGGATATCATGCATATTATATGAACCTTTCTGACGATGAAACATCTGACGAAACATTGTCCCAATAGTACTATCGGAAGTGGCCCGTCGGAGAGGAAATTGGTGTTGCATGTTATTTTTCTCTGAGGAGTAACGTTTTGAAGGAGAACAATTTGATAGCCATTTGACAAAGTCATTTGATGAGAGATCTGATTTTAGGACTTAGTAGGACTTGCAACTCACTTATTAAGAAAGATGATTAAAAAATGTAGGGCGAAAATTCACAAAAAATAGATGATCATCATAGGTTCTCTTAGGCTAGGTTTGGGATTGCATAGACAAAATGTTAGTTTCTTGTATCAGTAGCAAATCAAGTTAGTAGTGATTAAATCCATTGCCAAAAATTTTATAGGGGAGTACCCACTGGAATCCTCTAAGGTAGATAATTTTAGTTGGTAGTCGTGGGGGAACAACACCTAGGCTCCAAGCACAGTGCACAATCTTGTTCCCCATATGATCGTGGAGACTCCCCCACACACCTGCCACCTCTATCATTCACGATGTTATCACCATCAAACTTTCTTGTTTTTAACCAATTCTTCATTAGACCTTTGCCTTAGCTGAATTCTAGCATTTTCCCTTATCCTTCACCTATGTTTAAAACTTGTGTTTGGTTTCTTCAATTCCTCGATTCTTCAATCCAAATTCAAATCACGTTCTTAGGGGTAGATTCAAGGTTAGTGGGGCATTAAGTAGGGGCGGGTTAAGGGGTTCAATGTTAGTGGGTTAGCAAGAGAGTATTCGAGGTATAGTGTCTTAGGTGTTAGTAGGTTAGGGGTCATAATGGTTAGGTGGTGCACGTGGGAGGTTACAAGTTAGTTGCACAAACTATGTTGCTTAGGTGCATTGGGTTAGTGAGATGGCTTAGGTTAGCATGTGTAGAGCATTTTCAAGTAAGGGAACATAGTTATTTTGACAAAAGCACGTCGACAATTCCAACAAATGTAGGCATTCAACCATTTGATTATGGGGTTAGGGGTTAGCTATGTGGGTCAGTGATTTGGGGTTACCATGGAATGGGGTGTTAATTGGTAATGGATTATGCATGCATGTTGGAAGTTAAAGACTATGGGTCAGTCGTGTATTATCCATTAGGGGTTGTGGGTTACTAGGTTAAACATGCATGGGATAGCAGTGAGGCATCAATGGATTAGTGGTTATGGGTTAGTAGGCTAGGGGTTAAAGTCATTAACAAGCTATACAAGTTAGTGTATTATGTGTTTGGGGGTTATGGATTAATAGGTCACATATGTGTGATTTAGGGGTTAGTAGGTTATAATTTAAAGTCCCTAGAGAGCATGAATCAATGAATTAGACATTAGGGGTCAAACATTTGTAGTTTATGCATACATGTGTTAATATGGTTACGAGGTACAAGTTGATCTTGCGTTGAAATCATCCTCATGTTTGTTTACATCGATTGAAATTCTTAGGTTGATGTGATAACTCCTCCTTCATGTCAAAAGTTGTGTGCATGTGCATATAAATAATGAACAAGGGAATATTTTGTGTTTATGGTCTTGGAGTGGTTTCTACGGATTAAACAAATCCCACATTAGTTGTCAAGTTTTTTCCACAAAAACATCTAAATCCACATTAAAACATTTTTCATAAAGTTAGTTTCAACGAGGGGCTTGAAATTAAGCATAATATACATGGTATGAGGAGGCAGATGGAGCTTTATGTCCAAAACTAAAGCGAAAGGATGAATAAGTGTGACAACTAATATACATATATATAGATGTATATGTACACACATACACATCATCATCATCTTTGGCATCTGTGACACCCGAGGGCATGAGTAGACCTCATAATTTGAGGGAGGAGCCTCTTATGATGAGTTCGGACGAGGAGCATTCCTAGTTATACGTACTCGAGGAGAGTTTGGATTGCACTATGATTTGGCATTACGGGGGCCAGGAGCCCTTTCTTTTGGAGAGCTCGTTAGAGGGTCAAAGTTTAGCTACGAAGGAAATGGTTGAGCACCTTCCTTGTGGACCAGCCCGCGAGGAAGCATATGCGTCCATGGATTGGGTAGATAGATACATGATGGACATGGACACACTCTAGGTACAGGTTTAGTCATCATCAGTGGAGTGTTGGATTCAATAGCACATACAAAACACCGAATGATACAAGAGGACACCGAAGTATGTCATAGTATATGTGATTATACATTAGCACATGGTGGTGCACAACAAAGTTTTGGAGTGTTTCCTCTAGTGAGACCTCCTCACAAAGTCATTGAGTATACCATTGAGTCGAGGTTACCCAGGGTTGGTGAGTGGATGGGTGAGCCTCAACGAGCAGTGTATCCCTCGATGATTTATTTTTATCTAGGATATCATCAAGCGTGGGACAGGGAGCAGGGTACTCACATGTATGTTCCCAGGTATCATCATGAGTTCGTGGTCATGGCCTAGGGGTTGACCAACGCACTAGTCACATGCCAATCCTTCATGTAGTAGTGGAGGCACCTGTTATTATTATTTGATGCCCTCATTATATGTAGCAGGACATGAGAGGATTACTAGAGCCAGTGGGATGAGATAAGGGGCATTGTGGCCATGAAAAAGTTCATCCATTTGGACACTATGACCAGTGCATTGAGTGCACACAATGAGATCTAGAGTTATTCGGATCGATTCACAGAGATTGTAGTTGGCGGAGTAGTGGATGGCATTATATGCTACAAAGATTACACATCGAGGATTTGCTTCATTTGGACTTCGATGGTTATTGGTGGGGCACAACAACAGTTGGCAGGCATTGGGAGTGGTACACTTCCAATGTCAAGGTGGGATCCTAACATCCATCTGAGTGATGGATTATTTTATATGAGGTTGATGACCGACCAAGTTGAGGCAATGATTGGTCTGGGTCATGGTGGGAATGTTGTGAGAGGTGTTGTGGAGTTTTTATTTTCCCTCACGGTACCTGAGATCGAGGATAGTCATGGATTGACAAGTGTTGACTTCACTGAGTTTCCTTCGTTGAGTATGAGGATTCCAAGAGAGGAGAGCAAATTCTTAGCATGGTGGTCAGACGATTGTGATTGGAGGGATGCATCATCAGCACAAGGTTTCCCCTCTGAGGCTGGCATCGGACCCTAGGATTGTAGTTGTTGACAATACAACAACTGACACAAGTGGGATTACTAGTTTGCGTTCTCCAGAGTTTACTCATGGAGTGTGTAGGATTGGTCGCTTGGAGGAGTGGTCTCCTAAGGAGTCGACCACGTTTAGCAGCTTATGACCACTTGACTTACCAGGGATAGTCAAGCATATTCATTTGATAGCACTGTACAAATCAATATGATGAGTAGAGGGTGATTCACTTCTTACATGATAGTTTGGGACTCGGGTGAATTCATCACTTACGGGCAGGTTTGAGAGTTTCTCACAGGGAGGGACTTCCCAATCATTGCATCAGGACACATGGGGGAGAGTTTGCTTTGGTGGCATAACACATTAGCGAACGAGCTATTGGTGATGACTAACAGAGTTGCAACAGTGATTGGTCTCCTTTATTTTTTGGATGTTAGTAGAGGACAGGTTAAGACTTATTCCAAATTATGAGACAAACCTTCTTTTCAGATACCAAGGATCAAGGTTGTTAGTGGATTTGCATATTTGGGTTTCATGGAGATAACTTTGCAGGACATTATTCATGACAGTAAGTTCAGTACCTACAGGTATTTTAGTGTGGGATCCTAGGAGAGGAGGATACAAAGTAGGCACATTGGTCTGATGGTTACTACCAGAGTGTTGTCGTGACAACATGGTGGTCCTTTCCGAAAATCGGTTTGGGACTCTGGTATTATTGTCAGTTTTAGCTTGGTTCAATCGATGAAGTGTAAGGTTGTGATGGCATTGCTTGAGGACAAGCAACCTCGGGAAGGGAGGATTGTAATGTCCATTTCCCAGTGATGACTCTAGGAGGAGCGACTCAGTAGCCTATATTGATTCTCATAGGCTATCGTCGGAAGAAAAAGGGAATAAAAAATTTATTTAGTGTCATTAACATAAAATCATAAGTTGAAAGTGGCATTAAGCAATAAAGTGGAAAAACGTGAATGAGTGACTTAAAAGAATAATTAAAGATAAAGCTTAAGAAAAGTCACTTAATTAATTAAAGTGAACGTGGAATTAGATGAGAAAAGGGAGAAAAAGGTGTTTTAAGTGACTTAAATGATTATTAAGATAAAACTTAGGAAAAGTCACTTTATTAATCAAAGTGAATGTGAAATTAGAAGCAAAAGGGTGTTTTAAGTGACTTACGTGATTATTAAGTCAAAACTTAGGGAAAAGTCACTTTATTAATCAAAGTGAATGTGAAATTAGAAGCAAAAGGGTGTTTTAAGTGACTTACGTGATTATTAAGTCAAAACTTAGGGAAAAGTCACTTAATCAATAAAGTGAACTAAAAATTAGACGAGGAGGGGACTATAAAAGAGAAAAGTCGATCTAATTCACCATTATGCATGAGTTGAGTTGAGAATTAGACCTCAGAGGAGAAGTCAAGCGACTTTCTTCATGTTTTGTGGATTTATGGAGGAAACCACCAACTTTGATAGATTTTGGTGTTGAGAGACACACCCTAGTCCATCGGAAGAGTCACAAAATTCTTCATCTAGATTCAGAGTACAGGATTGGATCCTTCCTTAAGGATTCACTTCATTTATAGGTTCAGGTTAATATTGATTCATATCATAGATAAAGTGTAGATTTATCTTGGTAGTGTATTATGGAGTACATGCAGGGTATCTTTCTTACATGCAAGAGATCTGAGCTATATCCTTCTTGCATGCAGCAGATTCGAGCCATATCATTCTTGCATGCAGCATATTCGAGCTATATCCTCCTTCCATGTGGCAGATCTGAGCTATATCCTTCTTGCATGTAGCAGATATGAACTTATTGCAACAGATCTGAGCTATATCCTTCTTGCATGCAGAAGATCCAAGCTATATCCTTCTTGCATGCAACAGATCTGAATTGCATGAGTTGTATAGGAAGAGGGCGACCTAGTGGGAACAAATTTCAACATATTCTAAGGAGCATAGCTATCAAATCTCAGTTTTTCGTTGGTTCCGACAATTGCATGCAACATTCCTTCCATGCATGCAGTAGATATGACTTGCATCTTGCAAATCAGTCGATGCATGTTATGGATTGGTATTTTACTTGTCTTCCTTGGTATTGTAGGATAGTTTTATCTCTATTACAATCTAACTGAGGCATTATGAGATTGATTTCAAGTATTTCCATGTTACAATCTAACGAAGGGGTTGATTTGGTGGATGAAAACAAATTAAAAATTGTGTATGAGGATGACAGTTCACATGAGTCCCATCATTGCACGGTATCATCTAGCAATTCAATTGATGTTGATGAGGAACTTTGCTACCAACTGAGTTTAGAATGCTGGTCATCATTAACAACAATAGAGACTCCATCATCTTTGGCAGTTGTGACACCCGAGGGCATGAGTAGCACTCATGATTTGAGGGAAGAGCCTCTCATGATGAGTCCAAATGAGGAGCATTATGAGTTGCAGGTACTCGACGAGATTTTGGATTGCACTTCGATTTGGCATTACGGGGGTTGGGAGCCCTTTATTTTGGAGAGCTCATTAGGGGCTCAAAGTTTAGCTACAAAGGAGATGGTTGAGTGCCTTCCTTGTGGACCAGCCCGTAAGGAAGCATATGCGTCCATGGATTCAGTAGATATGTACATGATGGACATGGACACACTCTGGGGTACAGGTTAAGTCATCATCAATGGAGTGTTGGATTCAGTGGAAAATATAGGGCACCAAATGGTACAGGAGGAGACAGGAGTATGTCATAGTATACAAGATTTTACATTGGCACATGGTGGTGCATAATAGAGTTTTGGAGTGTTTCCTCTAGGGAGACCTCTTGAGAGAGTCATCGAGTATACCATTGGGATGAGGTTATCGAGGGTCAGTGAGTGGATGGGTTAGCCTCAATGAGCAATGTATCCCTTGATGATTGATTTTCATCTGGGATATCATCAGGACTGGGACAGGGAGTAGGATACTCACAGGTCTGTTCTCGGGTATCATCATGAGTTCATGGTCATGCCCTTGGGGTTGACCAATGCATTAGACACCTACCAGTCCTTCATCCAGTGGCAGAGGCACCTGTCATTATTATTTGATGCCCTCATTGTATGCAGCAAGACAAGAGAGGATTACTGGAGCCAGTGGCATGAGATAGGGGGCATTGTGGCCGTGACAGAGTTCATCCAGTTGAACTCTCTAATCAGTGCATTGAGTGCACAGGATGAGATCCAGACTTATTTGGATCAGTTCACAGATATTGCAGCTGGCAGAGTAGTGGATGGCATTATATGTTACAAAGATTACACATCGGGGATTTGTCTCATTTGGACTCCGATGGTTATTGGTGGGCACAGACGCAGTCGGCATGCATTGGGAGTGGTGAAATTCCAATGTTGAGGTGGGATCCTGACATTCATCAAAGTGAGGAATTGTTTCATATGAGGTCGATGATCGACCGAGTTGAGGCATTTATTGGTCTAGGTCATGGTGGGAATGTTGTGAGAGGATTTATGGATTTTTGTTTTTCCCTCATGATGCCAAGGATCGAGGATAGTCATGGATTGACAGGTGTTGACTTCACTGAGGTGCCTTGGTTGAGTATGGTCCATGATAGAGGACTCCAGGAGAGGAGTGCACAGTCTGAGTGTTTCCTCCAGGGAGACCTCCTGACAGAGTCATTGAGTATATCATTATGTTGAGGTTACCTAGGGTCAGTGAGTGGATGGATGAGCCTCAACGAGCAATGTATCCCTCAATGATTGATTTTCATCTAGGATATCATCAGGCTTGGGACATGGAGAAAGGTACTCACAAGTTTGTTCCTTGGTATCATCATGAGTTTGTGGTCATGCCCTTGGGGTTGACCAATGCACGAGTCACCTGCCATTCCTTCATGCAGTGGTGGAGGAACTTGTTACTATTCTTTGATGCCCTCGTTGTATGAAGCTGGACATGAAAGGATTATTGGAGCCAGTGGGATGAGATAGGGAGAATTGTGGTTGTGACAAAGTTCATCCATTTGGACTCTGTGGTCAGTGCGTTGAGTGCACAAGATGAGATCTGGACTTATTCGGATCGGTTCACAGAGATTGCAGTTGGCGGAGTAGTGGATGGAATTATATGTTATAGAGATTACACATCAAGGATTTGTCTCATTTGGAATCTGATGGTTATTGGTGGGGCACAACAACAATCATCGGGTATTGGGAGTGGTGGAATTCTAATGTTGAGGTGGGATCTTTGCATTCATCCAAGTGATGGATTGTTTTAGATGAGGTTGACAACCGACCGAGTTGAGGCAGTGATTGGTCTGGGTCATGGTGGGAATGTTGTGAGAGGAGTTGTGGAGTTTTTCTTTTCCCTCACGATACCAAGGATCAAGGATAGTCATGGATTGATAGGCATTGACTTCATTGAGGTGCCTTGGCTGAGTACGGTCCATGATAAAGGATTCCAGGAGAGAAGAGCATAGTCTGAGAATGATGGTCAAATGATTGTGATCTGAGGGATGCATCATCAACCCAAGGATTCCCCTCCGAGGCTGGCATGGGTCCCTGGGATTGCAGTTGTTGACAGGGCAACAACTGACAAAGGTGGGATTACCAGTTTGTGTTCTCTAGAGTTTACTCTTGGAGTGCGTAGGATTGGTCGCTTGGAGGATTTGTCTCTTGAGGAGTCGGTCACGTTTCAACAGCTTATGATCGCTTGGCTTACCAGGGGTAGTCAAGCATATTTGTGTGATAACACCATACAGATTAGTATGGTGAGCAAAGGGTGCTTCACTTCATATAGGATAGTTTGGGACCCGGGTGACTTCATCACTTATGGGCAGGTTTGAGAGTTTCTCCCAGGGAAGGACTTCACGGACATTGCGTCATGACACATGGGGGAGAGTCTGCTTTGGTGACAGAGCACATTGGTCGACAAGTTATTGGTGATTACTGACAGAGTTGTGACAATGATTGGTTTGCTTTATTTTTGGGATGCCAATAGAGAACAGGTTAAGACTTATTCCAAACGGTGATACAAACCTTATTTTTAGATACCATGATCGAGGTTGTTAGTGGATTTGCTTATTTGGGTTTCATGGAGATACCTTTGCAGGACATGATTCATGATCGTAAGATTAGGCCCTACAGGTATTTCAGTGTGGGATCCCAAGAGAGGAGGATGCAGACTAGGCACATTGGTCCGATGGTTGTTACCAAAGTGGTGTCGCGACAACATGGTGGTCCTTTCTAGAAATCGATTTGGGACCCTTGTATCATTGTTAGTTTCAACTTCGCTCAGTCGATGGAGTGTCAACTTTGGATGGCATTGGTTGAGGACAATCAATCTCGGGAAGGGAGGACTGTAATGTCTCTTTCCGAATAATGACTCCAGGAGGAGCAAATCAATAGCCTATACTGGTTCTCATAGGCTATAGCCGGGAGAAAAAGGGAATAAAAGAATTATTTAGTGTCATTTACCAGAAAAGCCTAAATTGAAAGTCACATTAAATAATAAAGTTGAAAAAGATGTTTGGGTGACTTAAGAGAATAATTAAAGATAAAACATAGGAAAAGTCACTTAATTAATTAAAATGGACGTAGAATTAGATGAGAAAAAGGAGAAAAAGGTGTTTTAAGTGACTTAAATGATTATGAAGATAAAACTTAGGAAAAGTCACTTAATTAATCAAAGCGAATGTGAAATTAGAAGCAAATAGGTGTTTTAAGTGACTTAAGTGATTATTAAGTCAAAACTTAGGGAAAAATCACTTAATTAATAAAGTGAACGAGAAATTAGATGGGGAGGGGAGTATAAAGGAGAAAAGTTAATCTAATTCACCATTATGCATGAGTTGAGTTGAGAATTAGACCTCAGAGGAGAAGTCACACAACTTTCTTCATGTTTTGTGGATTTCTGGTGGAAACCACCACCATTGATAGATTTCGGTGATGAGAGACACACCCTAGTCCATCGGAAGAATCACTTATATTCTTCATCAAGATTCAAAGTACACGATTGGATCCTTCCTTAAGGATTCACTTCATTTACAGGTTCAGGTTCAGGTTCAGGCATATTCAAATCAGAGATATAACGTGGATTTAACTTGACAACATATTCTGGAGTGCATGCAGCATATCTTTCTTACATGCAACAGATCTGAGTTATATCCTTCTTGCATGCAACAGATCCAAGCTATATCCTTCTTGCATTCAACATATCTGAGCTATATCCTTCTTGCATGCAACAAATCCAAGCTTATTGCAGCATATCCGAGTTATATCCTTCTTGCATGTCGCAGATTCGAGATTATTGCAGCAGATCTGAGCCATATCCTTCTTGCCTGTAGCAGATCCGAGCTATATCCTTCTTGCATGCAACAGATCAGAGATATATCCTTCTTGCATGCAACAGATCAGAGATATATCCTTCTTGCATGCAACATATCATATTTGTGTGTGTTGTTTAGGGAGAGGGCAACCTGGTGGGAACATATCTTCAGATTTTGGGGAGCATACCTATCATATCTGAGTTTTCCGTTGGTTCCAACAGTTGCATGCAACATTCCTTCCATGCATGCAGTAAATTCGACTTGCATGTTGCAGATCGGTCGATGCATGTTATAGATCGATATTATACTTGTCTTCCTTGGTATTGTAGGATAGTTTTATCTCTATTACAATATAACCGAGGCATTCTAAGATTGATTTCAAGTATTTCCATGTATTAACATTTGTTGTTATTTAATATAATGCAATGAGTTATTTATGGATCTAACAATGTCATGCATGCTACGCACAAAAACATAAAACTAAACAAACACATCTAAAAACCCAAGAAACGCATACAGAAACCCCCAGAGTATTAGATTTGCAGCAGAACATCCAATAGTAGCAGTAAATATCCAGATCCAAGGACAAGGTATATTTCATTACTACCACAAGGACAAAATTTTCAATTGATTTTCCAAGTGTCATGATAAAAGATTAAGGGATATCTTTGTTGATGTTTTGGTAGTTGTGGGAGGTATTTCCTCCTGGACAACTTTTCTTAGATAAGAAGAATATTTCAAGAAGTCAAAGGAAGACCATTGAACAGTTGAAGAACACCCCGGGAAATAATAAAGTAAAATAGAAGACCAGAGAAGAGAAGTCGACCCACAAAAAATAATAATAAAGTGGAAATATAATTTCCAGGAAGAGAAGTCAACCCACAAAAATAATAAAACCCAGAATAAGAGGTCGACCCCAGACATGCACCCAGATTAGTATAAATACAAATCTGGGTCAATTCATTTGCACAATCAGGCAGTTCTCCTTCTGTAGTGCGCACTAAGTAGTTGCAGCTACAGTTGGAGTTTCACTATTTCTGGTTTTTTGTTCTCCTGGAGAGTGCGCCCCACTTGGGAAAGGATATTCTTGGTGGCTCTCGGTGGTTTATCTTGTGTGCTACCTTTGGAGGAGTTGTGCTAAGGTTGTGTGGTGCTGCCCGGTTGCTTCATGCCATTTTTTATAATAGTTACAGCTGTAGTTACCAGTTACCAATGGAGCTAACTCTGTGTTGTCGGTTCTAGTGATGTGCCTACCTTGGTGCCATCTCCGTGGTGTGCTCTCTTGGTACTAGTTTTATGGTGCTGCTCAGTTGTCAACCCTCACTAGGGTTTGACAAGAAGAAGAGATAAGTATTTGGTTCTTTATTGTTGGTTTTCTCTTGTGATTAGAGCATGTTCATGGTTGTATTGGAATATTCTCTCTAAGAAAAGTTGGCTAGGGTTTTCCCACAATAAATCTTTGTGTCTTCTTGTGCTTGTTTATCTCTTGCTTATATATTTCAGTATATGATTATTGAATGTTAAAAGAAGAAACAAATGTTATGGAAAATCTAATTTTAATTAAACTAATGAAAATATAACATGGAATCAAAGCGAGGTTTCGTTCAAAACAGTCTAATTGCTAGAAGGAAGATCATGAGATTTGCCACACTACTGAGATTTGTCGTTGCACAGTTTTCTTTGTCAAGCTCATTGAGCACTTGTTATAAAGTCGATTGGGACAAATTCCACCACTGATCAACTCGCCCTACTCTAGCGCACCTATTTCACTTCTTAGATTGACTTTCCGTCAAAATTAAATTCGCAAGGTTTTAGGCTTGTTGACATTTTCCTAGACATTCAACCTTCTTATTCATATTTCTAAATTTTTCTTATTGATGTAAAGTCTCATATTAGAAGACAAAGTTGGATGGTGTACTTGTATATAAGATGAGGGTGTTTGCAGGATACGTACACTTGGCAAAAGGACATTTATCCAAGCAGTGATAGTAAATCCAAAAGCAATCTTAGATCTAGTGCACTCAGAGGAAGCCCAAGAGTTGGAGGCAACAATGACGATGTCTTCTACAATATAGAACATCTCAAATGGGAGAACAACAACTAGACTCCAGGTTTGCATATCAGGTTTGATATTTTATATTGTTGTAGCCTAAATAAGTGTTGTAACTAGAATAACAGTCTTTCGAGTTCTATTAGTGCTAATGCTATCAAATGTTTAGTAACACTTGAATATTGTTGGTATGATAATCATTAAGTAAAAGCTCATTGTTCAGTATTAATGATGCACTTGTTTAAAAGATAAATTGATCTCCTCTAGGAGATGTTCTTGGTTGTTGACCTTGTTTTAGGTAGGTTATCTTGTAAATTTTATGGAAGTTACCATGGAGATGTTATTGTTCTTGTTTCTTGTTTTGGGCAGGAGGAATGATTGGTCACAACACTGGAAGAGTGTTGTTCTTATTTCTTATTATTGTATTTTTGTTTTGGCTCTTGTTCCAAGCAGGTCACAAGTGATAACCCTGAGAAGGAGCTACTATGACGATTGTTCTCATTCTTGTTTTTATTATTGTTCATGTTATAATAATATTATTCTTGTATGTTTTTTTTCTCTTGTTGTTGCTCTTGTTCCGGGAAGGTCAGAGGTGATAGGTCTAAGAGGGAGCTATAATGATGGTTGCAAGAGGCAACATATTAGATGGTCTCTAACTAAGACATGGAGCAGACTATCCAGACATAGATTTGTGTACATTATCGTACACATCCCTGTAATGAATGAGAAGAGGATGAAGTCATAACCTTCTAGCGAGAAGGAAACTTTTGTATCTCATATAGAGATTGGTTGTAAGGAGCAGAAGGCTCCAAAGATGATCGTACAGATCCCTCTAGTTTAGTTGATCACTCTTTAGATCATTGGGAAGAGTTAGTAGAGCCAGAAGGGCCTACCCATAATCGTCGCAATAACCAGGAAGAGACCAACATGGTCCTGTGATACTTTGTAGGATGCAAAGATGATACAAATATATGGCATTGATGACCCATATCATGAGGAGGAGTAGATGGCTCCACCAGTGGTGAGGCAGGCTACCCCACCAAGTACCATCGTAGAAGGATTTAGAGTTTAGAGGGAGTCAACCCTCAGGATTCAGTAGGGAGGAGCAACCTCCCCAGGACAATTCATAAGAGATCAGACTTCAAAGCAGATGAATTTGAATATTATATAGACTCATAGGTAGTCAAGCTTCAAAGGGAGCATGCAGACTCAGAGTGAGCCTGATCTCATAAAGAGTCAGTGGTGTATTCCTCCTCAGATTAAAATGGGAGAGAGAGACGTCTTCCAAGATTGACATACATGTTCCATGAGTTGAGAAGGCTATATCAAAGCTTCAAAGGCTTTGAGGAGATATGAGACCTCCTGGGAGGATTCCCTTGTTTCAGTGACAGAGGAGGAAGCTAGTTAGAAGAACTAGGATATGGACTTTTCCTTGGTTCTGATACCAGAAGGGAAGTCAATGGTGACTTCCAAGTTGATCTACAAGATCAAGCATGCTGCAAATGGCAACATAGAGAAGTACAAAGTGAGATTTGTGGCTAGAAGATTCTCCCAGAAAGAGGGAGAAGATTATGACAAGACACTTGCTCTAGTATATAGAAGAAGTGTACATAGAGAAGCCACAAGATACATGAGAAGGAGTCTCATGTCGGCAGATTGAAGAAGGCTTTGTACATGCTTAAGCAGGCACCCAGGGTAGGATATGCCAGACATTTATTTTGATGAGCTTGGGAATGGTTGCCCCTTGATATTTGATGACTTGTTTCTTACAGGGGATGCGAAGCTCATTGATGGGTGCAAGAGGAAACTCACTTTAGAGTTCAAAATGAAGGATCTGGATTTAATGGGATTGGAGGTGTGGCAGATACCAGATGATATTTTCCTTAGCGAAGGAAAATATACAGTTGAGATCCTGCAGAGATTTAGGATGATGGATTGCAAGTCCATGGCCACACCGATGGTTATGAATCTGAAGCTCTTGAGTGATTCATCTTCAAATTTGGTGGATCCCACGATGTACTAAAAATTGATC
>SNQJ01S0178269.1:0-19698 GCA_010110895.2 Picea sitchensis | reverse complement strand
AACCAAGGAGACACATGGCAAGTAGAATTTGGTCCACGTGGTGATACCCCTCCTAATAGCCTCACTTTTACAAATAGATTCCACAAAGCGGAGTTTTCTATCCGTGCTGGCCATCTATTTCTTGTATTCAACAAAGAACATGTCAACGAAATTGTTCTTTGCATGTATGTTTTTTTCCATCTAGTGGTATGTAAGCCTAGGATTCTTACTAGCACTTTCAAATTTTGGGTGATAAGATAACTTGAAGACATTATCGTTACGTGTTAACGTCATTGTTCTTGTACAATGAAACCAAATGTGTGACGATGTTGTTCCAATGCATGGACAAGAAGCATAATCTGATTTTTCTTACATGTTGGATTCAGTGTTCCTATAATCATATGGCACATGACTCCACCCACCATGTCTGCACTTACTACAACCTCGTTACAATGCAAATTTGATTCCTGATTTCAATTTTGTCTTACCAATGGTTGATAGTGGACCAATGGTTGATAGTTGATGTGTGATATATCTTTTGAGGTGACATAAGATCAATTGTTTTATCGGAGTTCGAATCAACTATATAGTAGTTGACAATGTTGATTGCAAGGGAGGACCAGACTTGGATATTTACCTGGAATATGATTAATACTCATTGCAAATAAAATGGCCCACCCTATATATTTTTGTTTTCATATGGAAATTCCATGTTTATTAGATACTCTTTCAAACTCCCACTTATTGGTACACATTGTATCACATCAAGTGTCAAATATTGATGCAAATGGTGAAATGTGTTATGATTTCCACCTATAAGTAAACCACAAAAGGACAGGACAATGTACAATCTTAGATATTGTACATCAAACTCGGTCATGGTCAAGTAGAAAACTGCAATGAATAAACTCTAGACACAACTAGTCGTACTAGCTACTGCTATGTCCAATCCAGGAGTATGCAAGTCATGCATAATACCTTTCTTATCTAATTGAAGGTTTTTGCACATAAGGCACAAGTAAGTATTAGATCTTCCAAAATTTCATATGGATTGTATTTTATGGAGTGATGGTTCGTAATAGGATTACCACAATGGAACACGATGCAATACATATATGTACTTCCATTTCCGTTGAATAACAAGTATGTTCTCTTCCTTGTTAGTGACCAAAATTTGATCGATATATTTATCTTGTTGGCTAGACATCGTAGGAAAAACATACTCCCCCATATCCCTCTCTCATTTTCAGGTTGGTTTGTAGATGTCGATAACTGGATATTTGAAAGACACGTAAAAACGTCATGAGTGCCATGCAACTAATACAAAAATTCAAGCACGAATTCATACTAAAATGATTCTAACGCATAAATGTTACCATTGTGAAAGAAAAATAGGAATTTATCTACTAGGGCATAGTGCAACTGAATTGAAGAATAGAAGAAATGAAACAGAGCTTGTAGTGCATGAAATACATAGTCTCTTGCACTGGATGAAAATGCAGCTAATCTGAAAAGACTATTTTTTCTTAGTACTAAGTCAATGTTGGTATCTAAACTCAACCATTTTTTCATTTAATATCTTTCAACATGTAATATAAATGTCATCTTGTAATTTGTGTGTCACAATTTGTTTTAAGTAATGTTTAGCATATTATGCAAGAAGCAAAAAAAAAATGAACAATACAGATACCACAATGCTCACCTAATTTATTTTCCTTTTTTGGTTTCTATAGATTTGGCGTCTTCAATTTCAACATATCGTACTCACAATAATATGTTTGTGGATGCAAAAGAAGTAATGGGTCTATAAGCAATTAGAAGATAACATTCATCAACAATTAACCCTTATTCACATCGCAGATCAAAACCCTAATTACAGAGCAATGTAATATTCAACCATATCTAACACATCTAGGAACTTTGCATATGGAAAGAGATCAGATCTAGAAGTCATTCACATTACTGAGCACTAAGCTAGTATACCAGATGAATCATACATAAATATATCGACACTAGGAATAAATCACATCACTAACATACAACCATAATGCACGAAGCAACCATAACACGAGATATAAGTGGTTCACCCGAGTTTGGAGCTACGTCCATCAACTCTTTGTCTTCTTTATTATCTTCTGTCAATCGCCTTATATGCACAAAGACTCTGAACCCACTCCGCATAGGACAGGAGATCTGCACACACCTCGCCAGATCCTCCTTCCCCGAGCCAGGTTTAAGTACAAAGCCTTCTTACTTTCTATACACAAGCTTCTTACAAGCTTACCCCCCTCGCACAAAGCCTTCTTACTTTCTATACAGAAGCTTACAAGCACAAAGCCTTCTTAGTTTTTTTGCCATATTGCTCGAATCTAGATGGGGGGAGGATGTGTATACCTTGGTATACTTTACCAGTCAAATGGTTGGGGGAAGGGGGTCCCTTGTTCCAAACACAAGTGTGGTGAACAAGATGCAAAGGGGTCAAGGCATGATAATAGGAACATTTGTCAAAACTATTTTGATAATGTTTACTGAGAACACAGCTAGCACAAACACCATCCCTAATTGAAACAAGGGGAAGAGTAGTCACCAACTGTTGATTGAATAGTTGTTGCATTAAGTGATAGTTTAGATGAACAAACCACTCATGCCAAAGTTTGCTCAAGTCATTGCTATGAGAAACAAAACCTAATGGAAAAAATGATGACCCAAAGTTGTCGAACTTGTACAACCTGGTCATGTAATAAACAATTTGAGTTGTGAGAATATTGAGATCCTTTATTAGAACTTGGTGAAGTAAAAATTCTATGCTTTTACCTTCGCCTGAATGATTGATTTGATATACTAATAAAATGATACATGAAATAATATGAACACATAATACATCATTAAAGTGAACATTATATACCTAAACTATTCCATACCCTACAACACTAACACATCTATCATCATGACCAAATATTTTCTTGGTGTTACAATAATTTATAGAAGAAAATATGGCTTTATGCTTATCCATATGATAAGAATCTATAGAATCACTAATCCATTGATCATAAGAAGAATTAGAATTTTCATTAAAGGAGAAACAAATGGAAGAAAGTGCATGTCCATGAGAAGTAGATGAAGAAGTAAAGTCAATATTGATGTTGTGCTTCTATATTGGTTCTTCTAAAAGTAGATGAAGAAGTAAAGTGAATATTGATGTTGTGCTTCTATATTGTTGCTTCTAAATATTCCATCTTCTTAAAAAATTTGGATTCATAATGACCATATTTCCCACCAAAATTGCAATGTCTATCACTCTTCTTACTTTTTATATTTTCTCCCTTGTCACCATTAGGAACACGAGTTGAGAGAGGATTTGGGGACCCTCTGTTTTCTTGTATTGTTTTGGTGATGATGTTTCTTCTTGGGATTATTTGGTTTATATTTCTACCAGGACACTAAGGCTTTCTTGGATTTACCTGTAGGGATAATTAGTCCAAGTTGTATAATATTTTAATGCTCTTGAATCAGAGCATCAAAAAGGCATTCAAGAGAAGGTTTTTTATAAGCACTCCCTAGATATTCTTTAGTTGCATAAAAGGTAGATACAAAAATAGAATATGCACTTCCAGTTTAGAAAGAATAACATATATGAATTTATATTACTTTAGATCTAGTTTACACTTTATACACAACATTCTAATTGTTTTGGACTTAGACAAGTAATAATAAATGCAAGGAAAATCATTTGGACTTAAAGTCCATGGAATTCATCATTCCTATTAAATTCATTTGGCATACTTTTCATCATGAGTGGATTCCTCTTCTTTTCCCAAGGTAATGGTACAATCCCTACCCTCTTAATAACTCCTCCATATGGGATTTTCATTGGAAGGAATTCGTTATGGTAAGAAAAAACATCATTGGGGATGTCATTTTAATATATGAATAAAAACATGAAACTAATGGTATGTATGGAAATATCTCAAAAACAAAATGGCATTGAAAACATACTCTGATGTAAAATTTTATTTCCTTCAATAAAAGGTATGAATTGTAACCAAGGAGCATTACTGAAACCATAATTTGGTCCATGGTGATACCCCTCCCACAGCCCCACTTTCTACAACAGATTCCACAAACGGAGTTTTCTATTCTCTGTGGTTGGCCATCTATTTCCTTTGTATTCAAAGAACATGTCAACGAAATTGTGCTTTGCATGTATGTTTTTTCCATCTAGTGGTATGTAAGCCTAGGATTCTTACTATCACTTTCAAATTTTGGGTGATGAGATAGCTTGAAGCCATTATCGTTACGTGTAAATGTCATTGTTCTTGTACAATGCAACCAAATGTATGACGATGTTGTTCCAATGCATGGACAAGAAGCATAATCTGATTTTTTCTTACATGTTGGATTTAGTGTTCCTATAATCATATGGCACTGGACTCCACCCACCATGTCTGCACTTACTACAGCCTCGTTACAATGCAAATTTGATTCCTGATTTGAATTTTGTCTTACCAATGGTTGAGAGTGGACCAATGGTTCATAGTGGATGTGTGATGTATCTTTTGAAATGACATAACATCAATTGTTTTATCGAGTTCAAATCAACTATATAGTAGTTGACAATGTTATTTTCAAGGGAGGACCAGACTTGGATATTTACGTGGAATATGATTAATACTCATTGTAAATAAAATGGCCCACCCTATAAATTTCTCTTTTCATATGGAAATTCCATGTTTATTAGATACACTTTCCAACTCCCACTTATTGGTACACTTGTATCACATCGGTGTCAAATATTGATGCAAATCGTGAAATGTGTTATGATTTCCACCTATAAGTACACAACAAAAGGAGAGACAATGTACAATCTTAGATATTGTACATCAAACTCAGTCATGGTCAAGTAGCAAACTGCAATGAATAAACTCTAGACACAACTAGTTGTAATAGCTACTGCTATGTCCAATCTGGGAGTAGGTAAGTCATGCATAATACGTTTCTTATCTAATTGAAGGTTGTTGCACATAAGGGACAAGGAAGTATTAGATCTTCCAAAATTTCATATGGATTGTATTTTATGTAGCAATGGTTCATAATAGGATTACTAGAATGGAACACGATGCAATACATATATGTTCTTCCATTTCCGTTGAATAACAAGTACCCTCTCTTCCTTATTAGTGACCAAACTTTGATCGATATACTTATCTTGTTGGCTAGACGTCGTAGGAAAAACATACCCCCCCATATCCCTCTGTCATTTTCAGGTTGGTTTGTAGATATCGATAACCGGATATTTGAAAGACACGCACAAACATCATGAGAGCTACGTACTAATACAAAATGTCAAGTACCTAATTCATACTAAAATGATTATAATGCATAAATGTTACCATTGTGAAGAAAAATAGGAATTTATCTACTAGTGCATGGTGCAACTGAATTGAAGAATAGCAGAAATGAAACATAGCTTGTAGTGCATGAAATAAATAGTGTGTTGCAGTGGATAAAAATGCAGCTAATCTGAAAAGACTATTTTTTCTTAGTACTAAGTCAATGTTGGTATCTACACTCAACCATTTTTTCATTTAATATCTTTGAACATGTAATATAAATGTCATCTTGTAATTTGTGTGTCACAATTTGTTTTAAGCAATGTTTAGCATATTATGAAAGTAGCAAGAAAAAAAATGAACAATAATGATAATATCACAATGTACGCCTAATTTATTTTCCCCTTTTTTGGTTTCTCCATTTGGCATCTTCAATTTAAACATCTCGTACTCACGATAATATGTTTGTGGACGCAAAAGAAGTAACGGCTATATAAGCACATCATACAAAAAACATGAAATAAACAATATTACAATCGATTTTCTTCTTATATTGAAAGATTGAATGTTATTACAAGTTTAATATAGACAAAACATATATAAACATGTCTCCAATACAAAATGTCATCCTAGTAAGCCCATTGCATGTTGTCCCAACACCCCATGGAGCAGGGTTGCAACCCTTGGTTCCCTTCCTTCATCCTATATAAGTAGGAGGAGGAGGAAGAAAATGACATGGACATGTTGTGTCACACCACCATGGCACCCACAAACAAGCCTTCATCACAGCATTAAGTGTAGGGATGACATAAAGAACTAGCCACTAAAGTTAAAGGGATTACACTGCTTGGAAGTCTAAGTTCTCATAATGACTCATGTATGTCGAAGTCTCAATGGTCTGAACGATCCAATCCAAGTGGATCCACATTTCGATAACAAGCAACCTGACCATACCTTAACATCCATTCTTGGAGCAAGGGCTATAAACCTATCGAACCATAAGGAAACATATTGAAAGAAGGATAGGCTTTGATAATAAACAATTAAGCCTTGACCTAGTCTGATGCATATGGTCCTATGAGTATGTTTGTTTAGTGTGGATACAGGGAACAGGACGCCATTTGTGAAAAGGGCCAGTGAAGACATGAAAACTTTAACAAGAAACAACTTTTGAAAACTTTAACACGCAACAACTTTTGAACTAGAGGTTTGATACATCATGTGGCAGCCTGGCATGAAAGGTACATGAGAAGAAGAAGATGAAATACAATTTTCCCTTTAAAAAAAATAAGTTGAAATAACAACTGGACCTATAGTGTTGAAACTTGGAGATTATGGCGAGGGTTGATTTAAAATGAACAAAACAAAGAAATATGCAGAAAATAAATTATAATTGTATTCTTCCAATAAATTCTTGAATCTACAATTTGACTAGTAGTTTCAAGATAAACAATGCAAAATAACAAGTCCAAACACGTTGCATCCAAGAAACCTAGACCATACATAATTGTAAAATCGAGGAGAAAACCAGTAAAAAAACAAATGTCACAAATCCTGTCAAAAAATTGTTGGATTTGCATATTTGAATGGTTAAATCTGTATAATCCTAGTGTCTAGAGGTTTCCAGCAAGCTAAATCCATTTATGAATTCACAAATACAACATAAACAAATGGTGAAAATCGCGTGATTTTGTCCTGATTTATGTAAGCAGATTCAAACCAAAAACAAAACTTAGATCATTTAAACAACTCAAAAGTTCCCATCTCAAAAAAAAAAAAAAAAATAGCCAAAAAAAAAATAATACTTCCGTTTATTAAAATAAATCTACCCTTACTAAATATAAGTCTAAAAGTTCTTTGATGATTCAATGTGTTTTAATATCATTTTTTGTTAAATTTATAAATGTATTCGACAAATGAAGCGTGTTTTGACAGGTTCAACGTGTGGAGGAGTCGGACTTTAAAGAATTGACCAACAAAATATTTATCTAAGTCACGAGGCTGTTCGATCAGAGCCAAAGCTTTCTCGATGAAATTAATTTCAAAGTCAAAATTTACTAGGGGTAGGTGTGCAGAAGACTTATGCTAATAGAACAGGATTCATTTAGGATGGCCTTGTAAGTCCAGTCCATTCCATTCAATATGTCAAACGAGTCCCCAAAATCATATTATAAACACAATCTGCCACGGTTCCTCTGTTCTCAGGTCCCCTCCTCTCCTCTCCGCGTGAGGACTTCCTATATATATATTTGCATCTAAATATTATCGTTATTCCTCCTCTGATATTGATATTAGTGCCATATCGTTATTCCTCAATATATGAATTGATATTAGTGCCATCAATAATGAGGACTGTGAAGAGAAGAATTGTATACGTTGCAGCGATATGGATATGAGAATGGCAGCGCGACTGGGAATATCGATTGCCCTGATTATGGTGGTCACGATGGTTAGTGAAGGTTCAGCTACCAGGCCACTGAAATTGAAATTCATATTCTGTGGGAGACTGGGCGGGAAAAAATTAAATAGAAATACGAGATGAAGAATGATGTCTGAATCAAGCCTAAAGGGTTCCGTACCTCCAATGGGCCATCTCAGTAAAACTACAGGTCTTCCGGGTGGAGGTCTGTGTCCAGTTTAACGAGAGATTAATAAAAGGAGTAAATCTGAGACGTAGAATAACGAGAGACGGACACGAAATAAGAGATAGCGTATATAACTGGTGAAGAGGACGGCCAAGGGATTTACCATATGAAAAGAAGGGCAACTGATCAACTCATACGATGATAGAAAGCACTAACAGGCCTTCCAAATCATGGACCGAAGATCGTAATTAAATCATTGTCATTGTATAGAGAACTGAGACAAACAAAATATAAGTGCTAACAGTGTATATATCTTTATATTGATATTGATATATGCATTTTGATAGAAAATATAAGAATTATTTTTCCCATATGCATTATTTACGTTTGACCATAAAAGCCAGACAATTATTCCCTCCCTCTGTCTGTCCCTCACTAATTATGGAAACCAATACTATTCATAATTTAAAACCCAAAAAATATTAGTCATGACCAAACATTCTTCCTTATAATATGAAAGCATGAAAACCAATATTCTGTTAATGTAAGCCATTGTGACTATCACTAATAAACTTAAAAAGCAATATATGAGTATTGTTATTGGACCATAAACTTTTTGTATTAATATATGAATTGGGACATAAATGAGTCCTATCATTGACACATAAAAGTGATGCGTCGAACCACCACGCGTAACATTTGTAGGGTATTTTTTATCTCTACATGGGAATATGATTATCGTTAGGAGTTGTTTTGCACCAAGATACATATCAGTGCCATGGCATTCGTGAAAGGATAAAATCAAGGGCCTAATCCCATTAATAATTATTGGCACAAGGGCAGACCTACGGTTCAACGCTTAAACAACGCAACAACAAAACCTTAACCATCGGCTCTTTAGACAACACTTACAAAAACAAAATGAAGTCTCACCCGAGGTAGAGGCAGGGTGGCTGTAGGCCGACTCAGATCAACCTTATTTGCGACACAGATCTGTGATTATACCACTTAACAAAGCACTTAGTAGATAACATTCATGAACAATTAAACCCTATTCACATCGCAGATCAAAACCCTAATTACAAAGCAATGCAATATTGAACCATATCTAAATACATCTAAGAACTTTTGCATATGGAAAGAGACTGCCCTAGCATTCATTCACATTACTGAGCACTAAGCTAGTATACCAGATGAATCATACATAAATATATCGACATTAAACATAAATCACATCATTAACATACAACCATAATGCACAGCAAACCATAACACGGGATATAAGTGGTTCACCGCAGTTTGGAGCTAAGTCCATCAACTCTTTTACACAAGCTTACCCCCTGCACAAAGCCTTCTTACTTCTATACACAAGCTTGACTAGCAAAGCCTCTTTTTTTTGCTAATATTGCTCAAATCTAGAGGGGGTAGGGTATTACACCTTGGTATAATTTCTAATAACAAATTGTTGGGCTTAGTGGGGTCCCTTGTTCCAAAAAACAAGTGTTGTGAACAAGATACAAAGGGATCAATGCATGCCAATAGAAACATTTGTCAAAACTATTTTGATAGTGTTTACTGAGAACACAACTAGCACAAACACCATCCCTAATTTAAACAAGGGGAAGACTAGTCACCAACCGTTGATTGAATAGTTGTTGCATTAAGTGATAGTTTAGATGAACAAAACCACTCATGCCAAAGTTTTCTCAAAACTTTACAAACCTGTCATGTAATAAGCAATTTGAGTTATGAGAATATTGAGAGGAATTTTTAGATCCTTTATTACAACTTGGTGAAGTAAAATTCTATGCTTTAATTGAATGCGGATTTTATATACTAATAGAATGTTACATGAAAAAATAAGAACACATAATACATCATTAAAATGAACATTATATACCCAAATTATTCCAAACTCTACAACACTAAGATATCTATCATCATGACCAAATTTTTCTTTGATGTTGGCCAATTTATAGAAGAAAAATATGGTTTTATCCTTATCCATATGATAAGAATCTATAGAATCACTAATCCATTGATCATAAGAAGAATTAGAATTTGCATTGATGGAGAAGTAGATGAAGCAAGCAAAGTCACATTGATGTTGTGCTTCTATATTGTTTCTCCTTTAATGCAAATTCTAATTCTTCTTAAAAAATTTGGATTCATCATGACCATATTTCCCACAAAAATTTGCAATGTCTATCACTCTTCTTACTTTTATATTTTTCTCCCTAATTATTAGGAACACGAGTTGGTAGAGAGGATTTGGGACCCCTGATTTTCTTATTGTTGTGGTGGAGGATGTTTCTTCTTGGGACTCTTTGGTTTATATTTCTACTAGGACACTCATTTTGGATTTACCTGCAGTGATAATTAGTCCAAGTTGTAGACTATTTTAATGCTCTTGAATCAGAACATCAAAAAGGGACTCAAGAGAAAGTTTTTTATAAGCACTCCCTAGATATTCTTTAGTTGCATAAAAGGTAGATACAAAAAAGAGAATATGCACTCCAAGCTTAGAACGAATAACATATATGAATTTATATTAAGTTAGATCTAGTTTACACTTTATACCCAAAATTGTAATTGCTTTGAACTTAGAAAAGTAATATTAAATGCAAGGAAAATCATTTGGACTTAAAGTCATTAACATATGATTTTCTAACTAGTGAGCTCGAATCATATTGTGGTTACCAAACACAAATTAGTCTCTGCCAATATTTATTAAGTATCAAGTCCTTGAAGGTGAAACTTTAAAATCATGAGAGATGGACATTATGATTAGTCCATTGAATTCATCATTCCTATTAAATTATTTGCCATACTTTTCATCATGAGTGGATTCTTCTTCTTTCCCAAGGTAATGGGTGTACAATCCTTACCTCTTAATAAATCCTCCATAAGGGATTTCCATTGGAATTCGTACTGGTAAGAAAAAACATCATTGGTGATGTCATTTTAATATATCAATAAAAGAATGAAACTAATGGTCCAGGATGGAAATATCTCAAAACAAAATGGCACTCAAACATACTTGGGATGTAAAATTTATTTCCTTTTGAATAAAGGTATGAATTGTAACCAAGGAGACACATGGCAAGTAGAATTTGGTCCACTTACGCATACCCTCCTAATATCCTCACTTTTACAAATAGATTCCACAAAGCAGAGTTTTATATCCTTCTTTGTTGGCCATCTATTTCTTGTATTCCACAAAGAACATGTCAACGAAATTGTGCTTTGCATGTATGTTTTTTCCACCTATTGGTATGTAAGCCTAGGATTCTAACTAGCACTTTCAAATTGTGGGTAATGAGACAGCTTGAACCCGTTATCGTTACCTGTTAACATCATTGTTCTTGTACAATGAAACCAAATGTGTGACGATGTTGTTCCAATGCATGGACAAGAAGCATAATCTGATTTTTCTTACATGTTGGATTCAGTGTTCCAATAATCATATGGCACATTACTCCACCCACCATGTTTGCACTTACTACAACCTCATTACAATCCAAATTTGATTCCTGATTTCAATTTTGTCTTACCAATGGTTGATAATGGACCAATGGTTCATAGTGGATGTGTTATGTATCTTTTGAGGTGACATAAGATCAATTGTTTTATCGGAGTTCTAATCAACTATATAGTAGTTGACAATGTTATTTACAAGGGAGGACGAGACTTGGATATTTACCTGGAATATGATTACTACTCATTGCAAATAAAATCTGCCACCCTATATATTTCCGTTTTCATATGGAAATTCCATGTTTATTAGATACTCTTCCAACTCCCACTTATTGGTACACATTGTATCACATCAGCTGTCAAATATTGATGCAAATGGTGAAACATGTTATGATTTCCACCTATAAGTACACCACAAAAGGATAGACAATGTACAATCTTAGATATTGTACATCAAACTCGGTCATGGTCAAGTAGCAAACTGCAATGAATAAACTCTATACACAACTAGTTGTACTAGCTACTGCTATGTCAAATCCAGGAGTATGCAAGTCATGCATACTAGCTTTCTTATCTAATTGAAAGTTTTCAGAAGGTTTTTGCACATAAGGGACAAGTAAGTATTAGATCTTCCAAAATTTCATATGGATTGTATTTTATGGAGAAATGGTTCATAATAGGATTACTAGAATGGAACACGATGCAATACATATATGTACTTGCATTTCCGTTGAGTAACAAGTACCTTCTCTTCCTTGTTAGTGACCAAACTTTGATCGATATATTTATCTTGTTGGCTAGACATTGTAGGAAAAACATACTCCCCCATATCCCTCTCTCATTTTCAAGTTGGTTTTTAGATGTCGATAACCGAATATTTGAAAGACACGTACGAACATCATGAGTGCCATGCAGCTAATACAAAAAGTCAAGCATGAATTCATACTAAAATGATTCTAACGCATAAATGTTACCATCGTGAAAGAAAAATTGGAATTTATCTACTAGGGCATGGTGCAATGAATTGAAGAATAGCGGAAATGAAACAGAGCTTGTAGTGCATGAAATAGATAGTGTGTTGCAGTGGATGAAAATGCAGCTAATCTGAAAAGACTATTTTTTCTTAGTACTAAGTCAATGTTGGTATCTACACTTAACCATTTTTTCATTTAATATCTTTCAACATGTAATATAAATGTCATCTTGTAATTTGTGTGTCACAATTTGTTTTAAGTAATGTTTAGCATATTATGCAAGTAGCAAAAAAAAAATGAACAATACAGATACCACAATGCTCACCTAATTTATTTTCCTTTTTTTTTTTCTGTAGATTTGGCGTCTTCAATTTCAACATCTCGTACTCACAATAATATGTTTGTGGACGCAAAATAAGTAACGGGTCTATAAGCACTTAGCAGATAACAATCATCAACAATTAACCCTTATTCACATCGCAGATCAAAACCCTAATTACAGAGCAATGCAATATTCAACCACATCTAACACATCTAGGAACTTTGCACATGGAAAGAGATCAGATCTAGCATTCATTGACATTACTGAACACTAAGCTATTATACCATATGAATCATACATTAATATATCGACACTAAGCATAAATCACATCACTAACATACAACCATAAGGCACGAAGCAACCATAACACAGGATATAAGTGGTTCACCCAAGTTTGGAGCTACGTCCATCAACTCTTTGTCTTCTTTATTATCTTCTGTCAATCTCCTTACATGCACAAAGCCTCAGAACCCACTCCGGATAGGACAGGAGATCTGCACACACCTCTCCAGATCCTCCTTCCTCGAGCCAGGTTTAAGCACACAAACTTCTTACTTTATATAAACAAGCTTCTTACAAGCTTACCCCCCTCGCACAAAGCCTTCTTACTTTCTATACACAAGCTTACATGCACAAATCCTTCTTAGTTTTTTCGCGATATTGCTCGAATCTAGAGGGGGGTAGGGTATGTATACCTTGGTATACTTTAGCAGTCAAATTGTTGGGCGAAGGGGGTCCCTTGTACCAAAAACAAGTGTTGTGAACAAGATGCAAAGGGGTCAAGGCATGCTAATAGGAACATTTGTCAAAACTATTTTGATAATGTTTGCCGAGAACACAGCTAGCACAAACACCATCCCTAATTGAAACAAGGGGAAGACTAGTCACCAACTGTTGATTGAATAGTTGTTGCATTAACTGATAGTTTAGATGAGCAAAACACTCATGCCAAAGTTTTATCAAGTCATTTCTATGAGAAAAAAAACCTAATGGAAAAAATGATGACCCAAAGTTGTCAAACTTGTACAACCTCGTCATGTAATAAGCAATTCGAGTAGTGAGAATATTGAGAGGAATTTTTAGATTCTTTATTACAACTTGGTGAAGTAAAAATTCTATGCTTTTACCTTCGCCTGAATGAGTGATTTGATATACTAGTAGAATGTTACATGAAATAATATGAACACATAATACATCATTAAAGTGAACATTATATACCTAAACTATTCCATACCCTGCAACACTAAAATATCTATCATCATGACCAAATATTTTCTTGGTGTTACAATAATTTATAGAAGAAAATATGGCTTTATCCTTATCCATATGATAAGAATCTATAGAATCACTAATCCATTGATCATAAGAAGAATTAGAATTTGCATTGAAGGAGAAACAAAAGGAAGAAAGTGCATGTCCATGAGAAGTAGATGAAGAAGTAAAGTCAATATTGATGTTGTGCTTCTATATTGTTTCTTCTAAATATTCCATCGTCTTAAAAAATTTGGATTCATAATGACCATATTTCCCACAAAATTTGCAATGTCTATCACCCTTCTTACTTTTATATTTTTCTCCTTTGTCACCATTAGGAACACGAGTTGGAGAGAATATTTGGGACCCTTGTTTTTCTTAATGTTGTGGTGAGGATGTTTCTTCTTGGGATTCTTTGGTTTATATTTCTACTAGGACACTAAGGCTTTCTTGGATTTACCTGTAGTGACAATTAGTCCAAGTTGTAGAATATTTTAATGCTCTTGAATCAGAGCATCAAAAAGGGACTCAAGAGAAGGTTTTTTATAAGCACTCTTTAGATATTCTTTAGTTGCATAAAGGGTAGATACAAAAAGAGAATATACACTTCCAAGCTTAGAAAGAATAGCATATATGGAATTTATATTCGTTAGATCTAGTTTACACTTTATACACAAAATTCCAATTGCTTTGAACTTAGACAAGTAATATTAAATGCAAGAGAGAAAATCATTTGGACCAAAAGTCATTAACATCACGATTTTCTAACTTGAATCTTCTACCAATATTTATTGGGGGCATCAAATCCTTAAAGGTGAGGCAAATCATGAGAGATGGATATTATGATTAGTCCATGGAATTTATCATTCCTATTAAATTATTTGGCATGCTTTTCATCGTGAGTGGATTCTTCTTCTTTTCCCAGGGTATTAGTGTACAATCCTTTGCCTCTTAATAAAATCCTCCATATGGGATTTTCATTGGGAAAATTAAGTAACTGGTAAGAAAAAACATCATTAGGGATGTCATTTTAATATATGAATAAAACATGAAACTAATGGTCTGTATGCAAATATCTCAAAAACAAAATGGGATTGAAAACATACTTCGGATGTAAAATTTATTTCCTTTTCAATAAAAGGTATGAATTGTAACCAAGGAGACACATGGAAACTATAATTTGGTCCAAGTGGTGATACCCCTCCTAATAGCCCCACTTTTACAAATAGATTCCACAAAGCGGAGTTTTCTATCCTTCTGTGCTGGCCATCTATTTCTTGTATTCAACAAAAAAACATGTCAACGAAATTGTGCTTCGCATGTATGTTTTTTTCCATCTAGTGGTATGTACGCCTAGGATTCTTACTAGCACTTTCAAATTTTGGGTGATGAGATGGCTTGAAGCCATTATCGTTACGTGTTAATGTCATTTTTCTTGTACAATGCAACCAAATGTATGACAATGTTGTTCCAATGCATGGACAAGAGCATAATCTGATTTTTCTTACATGTTTGATTCAGTGTTCCTATAATCATATGGCAGTTGACTCCACCCACCATGTCTGTACTTACTACAACCTCGTTACATTGCAAATTTGATTCCTGATTTCAGTTTTGTCTTACCAATGGTTGATATTGGACCAATGGTTCATAGTGGATGTGTGATGTATCTTTTGAAATGACATAACATCAATTGTTTTATGGGAGTTCGAATCAACTATATAGTAGTTGACAATGTTATTTTCAAGGAAGGACCACACTTGGATATTTACCTAGAATATGATTAATACTCATTGCAAATAAAATGGCCCACCCTATAAATTTCTCTTTTCATATGGAAATTCCATGTTTATTATATACTCTTTCCAACTCCCACTTATTGGTACACTTTGTATCACATCGGGTGTCAAATATTGATGCAAATGGTGAAGTGTGTTATGATTTCCACCTATAGGTACACCACAAAAGGAGAGACAATGTGCAATCTTAGATATTGTACATCAAGCTTAGTCATGGTCAAGTATGGCTATGATGAATAAACCCTAGTACAACTAGTTGTACTAGCTAATATGTCCAATCGAGGAGTAGGCAAGTCATGCATAATACCTTTCTTATCTAATTGAAGGTTTTTGCACATAAGGGAGAAGTAAGTATTAGATCTTCCAAATTTCATATGGATTGTATTTTTTGTAGCAATGGTTCATAATAGGATTACTAGATGGAACACGATGCAATATATATGTACTTGCATTTTAGGTTAGATAACAAGTGCCTTCCTCTTCCTTGTATTTAGTGACCAAACTTTGATCGTCTCTATTTATATTATTGAAATTTCTAGACATCGTGGGAAAACATACCCCCATATCACAATGTTTTAGGGTTGGTTTGTAAGATGTCAGTAAGCGGATGACCCAGAAGACGCGTGCAAACATCATGTGATGCCATCACAATACAAAGATGTCAACCAAATTCATACTAAAATGATTATAACGCATAAATGTTACCAGTGTGAAAGAAAATAGGAATTTATCTACTAGGGCATGGTGCAACTGATTGAAGAATAGCGGAAATGAAATAGAGCTTGTAGTGCATGAAATATATAGTGTGTTGCAGTGGATGAAAATGGAGCTAATCTGAAAAGACTATTTTTCTTAGTACTAAGTCAATGTTGGTATCTACACTCCACCATTTTTTCATTTAATATCTTTCAACATGTAATATAAATGTCATCTTGTAATTTGTGTGTCACAATTTGTTTTAAGCAATGTTTAGCATATTATGCAAGTAGCAAAGAAAAATGAACAATCTGAGATACCACAATGCCTGACTAATTTATTTTCTTTTTTTAGTTTCTCTAGATTTGGCATCTTCAATTTAAACATCTTGTACTCACAATAATATGTTTGTGGATACAAAAGAAGTAACGGGTCTATAAGCACATCATACAAAAAAACATAGAATAAACAATATTACAATGGAGTTTTCTTCTTATATTGAAAGATTGAATGTTATTACAAGTTTATCATAGACAAAAAACATATATAAACATGTCCCAATACAAAATGTCATCCTAGCCAGCCCATTGCATGTTGTCCCAACACCCCATGGAGCAGGGTTGCAACCCTTGGTTCCTTTCCTTCATCCCTACTCTAGAAGTAGGAGGAGGAAAGAAAAATGTATGAACATGTTATGTCACACCACCATGGCACCCACAAACAAGCCTTCATCATAGCATTAAGTGTAGGGATGACATAAAGAACTAGCAGTTAAAGTTAAAGGGATTACAATGTTTGGAAGTCTAAGTTCTCATAATGACTCATGTATGTTGAAGTCTCAATGGTCTGAACGATCCAATCCAAGTGGATCCACATTTCGATAACAAGCAACCTGACCATACCTTAACATCCATTCTTGGAGCAAGGCTATAAAACCTATCGAACCATAAGGAACATATTGAAAGAAGGATAGGCTTTGATACAAACAATTAATCCTTTGACTCCAATGCATATGGTCCAATGAGTATGTTTTGTTTAGTGTGGGTAGAGGGACCAAGGACGTTATCTAGAAAAAAGGGCCAGTGGAGACATGAAATCTTTAACATGAAACAACTTTTGAAAACTTTAACATGCAACAATTTTTGAACTAGAGGTCAGTTATAAGCATCATGGTAGTCATATGAAAGGTGTTGATGAGAAGAAAGAAAGATGAGAAATACAATTTTCCTTTTCAATAGAAGTGTCAGGACTTATAGTGTTGAAACTTGAGATTATGGCGAGGATGATTTAAAAATGAACAAAACAAAGAAATATGCAGAAAAATAAATTATAATTGTATTCTTCTAATAAATTTTTGAATCTATAATTTGTCTACTAGTTTCAAGATAAACAATGCAAAATAACAAGTCCAAACAAGTTGCATCCAAGAAACCTAGACCATACATAACTAAATGAAAAAATCTATAAAGAAATAAATGTCCTAAATCACATGAAAGGGTATTTGGATTTGCATATTTTGAATGGATTCAAATCTTCTTATAATCCTAGTGTCTAGAAGGTTTTCAGCAAGCTAAATCATTTATGAATTCCTGATACAACATAAACAACAGAAGATTGTGATTTTGTCATGATTTATGTAACCAGATTCAAACCAAAAACAAAACTTAGATCATTTAAACAACTCAAAGGTTCCCATCTCCCAAAAGAATAAAATAAATAAATAAATAAAATAAATAAATAGATAAAATAATAATACTTCGTTTATTAAGATAAATCTACCCTTACTAAATATAGAAGTCTAAAAGTTCTTTGATGATTCAATCTGTTTTAATATCATTTTGTTAAAATTTAAAATGTATTCACGACAAAGGAAGCGTGTTTTGACTGGTTCAACGTGTGGAGGAGTCGGACTTTAAAGAATTGACCAACAGAAGGTTTATCTCAGTCGATGAGGGTGTTCTCCGATTAGAGCCAAAGATTTCTCGATGAAACTAATTTCAAGTCAAAATTTACTAGGGGGAGGTGTGCAGAAGACTTATGCAAATAGAACAGGATTCATTTAGGATGGCTTTGTAAGTCCAGTCCATTCCATTCAATATGTCAAACGAGTCCCCAAAATCATATTATAAGCACAATCTGCCACGGTTCCTCTGTTCTCAGCTCTCCTCCTCTCCGCGTGAGGACTTCCTATATATATTTGCATCTAAATATTATCGTTATTCCTCCTCTGATATTGATATTAGTGCCATATCGTTATTCCTCAATATCTGAATTGATATTAGTGCCATCAATAGTGAGGACTGTGAAGAGAAGAATTCTATAGGTTGGAGCGATATGGAAAAGAGAATAGCATCTGCATGATTGGGAATATTGATTGCCCTGATTATTGTGGTCACGATGGTTAGTGAAGGTTCAGCTAGACACTGAAAGTGAAATTCATATTTCAGGGAGATCAAGTGGAAAATAATGAGAATATTAAGATGAAGAATGGAGTTGTTCAGATCGCTTCCAAAGGGTTCAATACCTCAACAGGGCCCATCTCGAGTGTAAAAACTACCTGCAGTCTTCCGGTGGAGGTTCATTGTCTAGTTTAACTTGAGATTAATAAAGAAAGGAGCAATTCCAGAGACCGTAGGAATAACCAGAGACGGACACGAAATAAGAGATAGTGTATATAACCAGAGGACACGAAATAAGAGATAGTGTATATAACCAGAAGAGGACGGCCAAGGATGCACATATGAAAAGAAGGCAACTGATCAACCTACATGATGAGAAAGCACTAACAGGCCTTCCAAATCATGGACCGGAGATTGTGATTAAATCGTTGTCATTGTATAGATAACTGAGACAAACAAAATATAAGTGCTCACAGTGCATATATATTTTATATTGATATATGCATTTTGATAGTAAATATAAGGATTATTTTTCCCATATGCATTATTTATGTTTGACCATAAAAGCCAGACAATTATTCTCTCCCTCTGTCTATCCCTACTAATTATGGAGACTAATACTATTCATAATTTAAAACCCAAAAAATATTAGTCATGACCAAACATTCTTCCTTGTAATATGAAAGCATGAAAACCAATATTCTGTTAATGTAAGCCATTGTGACTATCACTAACAAACCTAAAAAGGAATATATGAGTATTGTTATTGGACCATGAACTTTTTTTATATTAATATATGAATTGGGACCTAAATGAGTCCTATCATTGACACATAAAAGTGACGCGTCGAACCACCACTCGTAACATTTGTAGGGTATTTTTT
>SNQJ01S0178268.1:1937-19650 GCA_010110895.2 Picea sitchensis | reverse complement strand
GCCTCTCAAGCCCGAGGAACTGCGTGGATCGCGTCGTTTGCAGTTGGCGTGCTCGATCGGGAAACATGGCGAGGATGCCCGGTGCTTTTTCCATCTCAGCGGCTTCCTCCTCTGTTAGCCTTGCCGAGAATCCAAGCAGCACCGTCTGATAAACATGAAGCAGCGACTCATCGTGTTGTTGTTCATCCATATAAGATCCCGATTCAGTCCTGAAGGTGGCCTTGACAGCAGCAGTAACGGTCGATCTGTACCATTGCTCGTGCGTGGGAAAGACTGCCGGTTTTGAATTACCGTCCACTCGAACTATGAAGGTCTTGCGCCGATCTCCCGCAAATCCCCCCACCAACAACTGGCAGAGACAAAGCAGTGATAGCAACGACCCTGGTAGCATTGTTTTTTTTCTTGGGATATCCAAGGTAACAATGTTAGAACTCCTCTATATAAATCTACCGAACAAATTGCAAAGCCAATCAATTTACTGAACCCTTAAACAGAATCCTTAAATAATGAAAACCAAATCCACGGAGCTACACTAAATCCCAGCAAATCTCATTCTGGTTATAATACTGTGTGACGATTGAATGGAGACTAACTGTTTAAATGCAATCCGATTCGATTTACTATAACTTCAAATAATTTTGAATGGATAGTTTGACCGACTACATTAATATATAATTTAAATTAATTAATTTTTAATTATTAATATTTTTGAATGGATAGTTTGACCGACTACATTAATATATAATTTAAATTAATTAATTTTTAATTATTAATATTAATTTTTTATATTTATGAATAATTATTAATAATTTATTATTTTTTAATTATTATTAATAATTTATTATTATTACTATATATTTATTATTATTAATAATTTTTTTAATTATTCTTAAATTTAACTAAATTATTAATTATAATATTTTAATACTTAATTAATACATTTAAAATGTATAAATATGTTCTGGTTATACCTATAAAAGTATATTAACCACTTTTTATAACTATAGACGTATATCAACCACTTTTTATATAAAGTAGTTATTACTAATTTAGAATATCAAACTCATTCTGGTTATATACCTTGTGAAGCTTGAACGGAGACTAGCTGTTTAAATTCAATCCGATTCGATTTACACTTCAAAGATAGTTAATGGATAGTTTGATCAGATTCTATTTCCTATAATTTCAAATATTCCTGAATGGATGCTGCTCATATTCAATTCGATTAAATTTTCAATACCTTCAAAGATTCTGGAATGAAGACTTTGATTAATTTAATTCGATTAAAGTTTCAAAGTATAATTTCATTCATTATAATAAATATTTTATTAATATATAATTATGATTAATAATATATTTTTAGGTAAGAGGTTAAATTGTAATTGGAATAGTATTAAGTTTTGATTAAAACTAATGTTTACTAGCACAGCACCAAAATAGCTGCTGGTGAACGCCGAAAGGTTGAGAAGATGAAATGAATCTTTAAAAAAATATATTAAATTTTATTATCTATTAACAAATAAACTGTTGGGCTTCATTTATTTGGTGTTAATATTTTAATTTCTGTTAATCACTTACGTGGCAATCAGTTAGCTATCAAAGTAATTTTTAAATATGATTAGGTAAATGTAAAAAAGTAAACACATAAACTGATGTCTTTATAATAGCTAGGAAGTTAATGATTGAAATCACAGCCATTTATTTTGTGTGACTACTAAGAATATTCCAGCCATATTTAATCTTGTCCATAGAAAACTTATTAAGCACTAAACCCCTATTAAATCTGCCCATTGTCAATAGGTATACGCCTTTCGGCCTAATTAAAAAGTATATGATGTTATTGGAGGTAGTTTTAGCATGATCATAGATGATATTGATTTTCTTAAAAACACTGACAAACTTTCTTTTTGGTCCTTGAGTAAGACCTAAAAGTGTTTCTAATTAGCTAAGAGTTTCTCTTTTTTGGATGTAAGGAAACACATGAATGGCCCAAGACCCTTAGCCATCTAGTAAGAGTGTAAGTCGTATGGTAAAGACACATTAAGGACCACTAAGTCATCTCCTAAAGACACATTAGGGACCACTACCACAGGTGGTTTTCTTTAAATAATGGTGATGAGTCATTCCACATTCATTAATCAAAGCCAATGATTGTTATCCTCACTAGCTATTGACCATAAGTTTTACTATTTTTGGAATAATATGAATTTAAATTATTTTACATTCCTTGGACATTTAAGCAGACATGTCAATTGCCATTGTACTCACTACCTATTAACCATAGGTTTTTCTATTTTTGGAATAGTATGAATTAAAGTCATTTTACCTTCCTTGGGAATTTAAGGGTGAGTGCAAGAACTAGGTGGTCGAAAAAGTGGCAAGGGCATGATTAAGAATGCGCACTGGCAGGAACTTGTACGTGTTCTTAGGAATGCGCACGCATTCCTATACCTATAGGTTTGGATATGGTCGAACCTCCATGTAGATTGCCACGTAGGTTGAGTGGCAAAATCGTAATCTTACTAATAAAAATATATTAAGGGCCCGAGAATAAATCGTCCTCACACTTCTCTTATTGAGCAAACATAGTGGAGGTAGAAAAGAGAAAGAAAGGGAGGAGGGAGCCACCATGTCTTGGTATGTTACATTTTTCTTAATTTTAATCCAATTTAGTATTTTGCTCCCAATAATCTAAATTTTGAAAAAAATTGTAATTTTGTATTTTAAATAAAAAAGGAACCTAATTTACATAACATGGCTTTTAAATTGAAACATATATAATACAATGGAACCCCAAGACAATTTAAACCACTCACAAGAAAACCAAGAAGATCAAAATCCCAACCCACCACCACCACACAATGTAAACACTAAAATTGATGAGAGTTTGGTTATATTACGAACCCTTCAGGAACAATTAAGGGAGATTAGAGAGCCTAGCAGAGTCTCCTTGGCCACTTCTTTGGACATCATTGTGCAGTCCATTACAAGTGCCCAAGGGAAATTGACCTCTATTTCTTATTATAGGGCACGAATGTATGAGTACTATAGCACTGGTTTGGACAGAAACCAAGTCAAAGAACTGGGCATTTCAAAACAACAAATATTGTCTATTTTTAAGGATCCTAGAAATGGAAAAGAACTACCATTGACTAGGAAACGCATCTCCATAGACTGGTGCATCCATCCCCAGATCAATCAAAGCTGGATGGATAGGTGGTACATGGTTTTTTATAAACCTCCCTGCAATAACATGGAGATGCCCTTATATTTTGTGAGAAAATTATGGGTTGAGTTTATTATGGTTAAGCATGTCAACTACTTTGACATTGGTGACTTCCATGGGGTGGGTCGATGGTCCACACAAGACCGAGAGCATGTCATGTGCGACCTGAGTTAGGTCCCCATCCCCCCAGGTGAAGGCTCGAACCGCCTACCCAACATCCTCCTGTTTCAGATAACTTGCAACAAGTACAACTATCCATCTCCTCGTTGATTTGTAGCCTAGTGCAACACAGTAGCTTTGTTGCACTATCTCGGCAGGAGGTACCTACCAGTGACATTGATAGAGGATTTGGAGCATCAGCATGCACAAGAGAATAAAGTGAGGAGAGGGAACATGGACATAGTAGTCATCCATGTGAACCTCACAGATGCTCGAGTTGTGGGAAAAAATGTTATGGGCCTATAGAGCCCAGTGGATAGCATAACTTCATGGAGGAGGTTAGTATCTTAACCCTCTCTATGTTCTTCATCGTTATATATTTATTTTGTATTTTGTGTATTTATATAGATATTTGATTGTATGTTTATTTTAGTTGTTGCATCCTAGCAGCAAACCCTCTACGCCTATGGATGCATCAGTGCCTCGCCCCACTAATGATGCAGAAATAGAGGTAGCATGTTCATTGGGTGCACTGTACACACATGTATGTATCACATTTTATAGATTTATCATAGTCATTTCTTTATTTTATGATATCCTCAAATTTTTTGTATGTTCTCTTGTTTCTTGTTGGCACAGGGGCAGACCCAGGGTTCAATGCTTCAACAACACACCAACAATACCCTAACTTTCAGCCCTTTCGGAAACACCTGCGAAGCAGATGCAGTCTCACCTAAGGTAGGAGGAGGGGTGGTTGCAGGACTCCAGTGTCGGCAACCTTAGCTGGGACACAGATCTATGATTGTAACACCTTAGCGGAGAACTTAGCAGTTATATATTATTATTATTCAACCTTAATTCACAGCGCAGATAAATCGTAACAAGAGACCAGCGCAATATTCACCCAAATTTAGTATATTCAAGTACTAAGCACATAGGTTAGATCTAGCATCCATTCATATTATTAAGCACAAAGCATCAAAAGATCTATCTATCATTCATCTATGCCAACGCATTAAGCAAGTAAAGACATAAACACATCAATACATCAAGCAAAGCATAGCAGCACAGGATATACGTGGTTCACCCCCAGCCTAGGGCTACGTCCACCAACTCTTCTTCTCTTTTATTATCTTCTGTCAATATTCTACATGCACAGAGCCACGAGATCTTACTTCGCATAGGACAGGAGATCTGTGCGCACTCTGCTAGATCCTCCTTCCCCGAGCTAGATCACAGCATAGAGCCTTTACACAGTCTCTTACAGTCACTTGCACTTAGCCTTGCAAGCTTCTCACAGTATGCACAAAGCATGTACAACTACCACTTGCACTTAGCATATCATCACACAGATGTCTATATCATCCTTTGCATTGCTTCTTACACCGTCTAGATATATATTTATACATTACAAAGTGGGCCTAAACACGGGTAAACCCATGGGCCGACATCCCCATACCCGTTACATAAGCCCAAAACTCAAAAATCCCTAAACAAGGGGCCGAGATCCCACGATCTCCACTTCGACTTGTGCTCCGCCTTCGATAGCCTGTTGAAGTGCCAAAATAGGTCAAACATGACCAAGGATCCTCAAAACTTGGAAAAGGGCCAACAGGCCCCCAACACTTACCTGTGACTCGTCCCAAGTCACTCTGGTCTGGGTAGCTCTGCTTCAAAAGCCTCGAGATTGACTCGAGCTGCTTCAACATGTTGTTGTGCCAAGGCCTCTTACTCAACGAACTCTTGGATAACTGCTTCATTGATAGGTCCCTCTAAGCGTTGTTCCACTGCAGTGACTACTTGCTTCAGCTCTGCTCCTTAGCCTTCAATCTCCTCAAACAGTTGGCATGTTTCGTCTTAGACTGGTTGGAGCCTCTGAGTCACTTCCATGACTTTTCTCTGTATGGTGTGGACGTACTGTTGAACAGTGTGTTGTTCCCGGGATCACTTCATCCTTTCAACTGCTGACAGGAGCTTTAACTGCGTCTGTATTGTTGTTGCTTACTGCTTTGCCTCTAGGAGTTATGACTCCAGTGCCTTTAGTTCTGGGTCTTTAGTAAGTCACTCATAGGTGTGTGCACTTATACTGCTAAGTTGTTTACATTCCAGAGCGAGTTCTATGATCCTCTCAACTGTGCTCCAGGCAGTGGCTTCTCTTTAGTCTTGCACGTCATGCGGGATTCTTGGCACTATTTGTAGCTCTAGGTCTGCAATTATCTGTGGAAGTTGTTGGATAGCTTCCGCAAGCTGCGTGACTTGATGCTCCACTGGTTCATCCACCTTTTTCTCTAAGCCTGTCACAGAGCGAAGTGCTCTGATGATTGCTCCTTTGACTCCAAGTTGTTTTGCGAGCAACTGCTCTTTCTCTTGCTAGATCTGTGCTCTCTCCTCTTCTAACTTGGTGTGGAGGTCATCCTTCTCTTGCTATGCAACTCGACGTTGCTCTACCATTTCCTATTGTGCTTGCTTCAGGGCCACTGTGGCATGTTCTTTCTCTTCTTGCACTTGACAAAGGCGAGCTTCGGTCACATCAGCTATTCGGTGGAATTGGGCAGGTTCATCCCCCAACTCTGGTTCTTCTGATGGCGGGGGCGCAATGGATACTGCGCGGCTGGAGTGAAGGGCTTGTTGTACCCCTCTTAGTACTATCTCAATTTTTTCATACATGGCTGCTTTCTTGGATTCTGTGTTCTACATAATATCTTGTGAAGCATCTGATACGGTTGCGATGATGAAGTAGAAATCATCGAGCATGAGCATAGTCTGCAACTTGGTCTTACTAGCTCTGAATTTCTTCTGCGAGGTAGGTTTCGTGGGGGAAACCTTTCTTTTCTTAGAGGTATCAACCTCATCAACAGGATCCCTAGGCGGTGTTACTTCTCCTGGCTTTTGTTGATCTTCTTTGCCATTGGTCTCTTCTTTATCTACTTCGTTATTATCTCCTTGTTCAGGTGATTCTGAAGCAGTTTCTTCTAATGCACTACTCAGGTTCTGTACCTCTTCTATCTTTTTCCTTCTGTTGGTTCCAGGGGTGTCATGCTCTTCATGAGTGGCCTCTGAGCTGCCAATGAGTTTGGGATCAGGCATTTATGCGGGGTCAGCAGGGATAAGGAGCTCTGCATACCAGTCCTTAGTTATCTCTTCGAGGTCCTCCTCTATGAGCTTATAGTATGATTGAGGCTCTTCTTTGTGCTCGTCTGCACGCCCAGTGATATAAATAAAGCATTGATCTGTGCATAACTTCATGAGGGGTCTGAATCGATGCAAGGTGTTCGGCGTCATACGAGGGACAAACCCAATAGCCCTCTTTAACTTGAGATAATATGTGTGAAATACCGCGTTCGACTGCCATTGTTTTTCCATATCGCTCGAGTACCAGAGCGTGACGAACTTTGCAGCGAGTGACTCGAATGGCTCAATGTTCAGGAAGGTCGCATCTTCCAGCATCTCCCAGGCAGTAAATGCTATGAGGATCAGCAGCCATCTAAAATGGAACTCATAGCCCTGATCTTGAGCTTCCCGGCAATCCAATTCAAACCAGTTGACTAAGTACTTCACCCAGTTCATCTTGAGTCCTTCTACACATTTTCCGGCGAGGTCAACAACAAACCCTGTGACCTGCGTAGGTCTGTTCTTTCTCACTATCTTTCCTGCAATCAATTGGTAGGCCAGGTGCACTGCGCCATTCTGGATGGAATCTACCTTGTAGACTCGCACCCCCTTTTCTACATCGACATAGGTATCCTTAATCCTCTGTGTTAGGGCGCGATCTGTAGCCTTCCCTAAGTAGAAGTCTTGTGGGTCTGGTCCCTGCATGCTCAATCTCGTGATCCTATGGATCAGCTGATATGGATTTTATGAGCAGAACGAAATGAATACAGATTCTTAACACAAAATAACAAAGATACAATAAAACTGATTTTCTATTCAATAATGAAATAGGCTGAAACTGTAAAATGCAACGGAAACAAGCTTGTTGGAATGGTGGCGGCTTATCTCTGAGAAGAGATGTGATGGTTGCACTCATTCACAAGAAGATGATTACAATGAGTCTTTGAAGGCCTTTTACAATAAACAGGAATGTTAAAAACCCTAGACATCCAAAAACCTAACCCTAGAAGATGAAGTGCCAAAAGTCATGTGGGCCCCATTTGGGTAAGTTAGTACATTAATTTCCCAAGGTCGTAACTTTTGCATACGATCTCAGTTTTAGGTGTATGATAGCCCATTGGAAAGGTATCGTCGAGGAGATTCATTTTGGGGCCTCAATAATTCCATAATGTATCATTGGGAAGCTTGATCCCGAAAAACCTTCATTTAAGCCCTCAAAATGGCCCCAGAAGTGAAAACTGCTAAAAATAGTAAATTGCCAAAATTGCTAGAAAACTGTTTTGAGCTGAAAAGGTGGGTGGCCACTGATATCCATCTGGATCAATCCTCCCTCCTTAGGAAGCAATGGTCTCCATTGCATTGAGTTCCCCCATAAGATGAGGAAATTTCTATTGAATTTGGCCCCAGGTGAGCTACTTGCCTTGGTGCAAGAGTTGCCCTGCTTTGACGACTTGATAAAGTTTGATCATTTGTTGTCGAGTTCCCTTGATCTGTGTGTCCACAATCTGATTTTTGGATGCCTGTTGGATGCATTCGGGGTTGAGATCTGTTGGTGTCAGTTGTTCTGCTACGTCTGAGGTGTCCAATAATGGTGGGAAATAAGGGCGAAGGAGATCCACGTTGAACAGGAAAGGAGGAATGTTGAGCTCAAAAGCATTATCCCCCATGGCCTTGGTGATGGTGTACGGCCCATAACAGAGTGGGCGAAGCTTCCGATGGGGTCCTGTAAGGCGTTATTTATGCAAGTGCGACCAAACTTTGTCTCCCACCTAAAACTTATGTGGCACTCGATGTTGATCATGGCGTTGTTTGTACTTGTCATTGGACTTCTGTAGGATATCATGAACCTAATGGAGGATGTGTTGGATCCGCTCAATGAACCAGGTGGCTTTGTCATCTTCAGTTGGAACAGGAGATGAGTCAGTCTAGTTTATCGCAAGGGGAAGTGCAACATCTATGGGACCCAATGGTTGGAATCCCAACCCCACCTGAAAGGGGTTGTGGCCAGTTGAGCTATGCAAGGCTCGGTTGTAGCTATGTTGGATATAGGGAAGGCTCTCATCCCATGTGCGAGGGTGCTTTGAAGTGTACATGTGAAGGATATGCACAACCATTCTATTTACGACCTCAATTTGGCCATCTATCTGGGGGTGGAAGGTCGTGGATTTGGTTAGCTTGGTGTCCAGCAGTGACCAGAGGCTCGACCAAAATGTGTTGAGAAATCGAATGTCCCTATCTGAGACAATGGTTTGTGGGAGTTCAAAATGTACCCAGACCCGTTCAAAGAAGAGCTTGGCAGTGGCCTCTACTGTGATTCTCTTCTTGCAAGCAACCGAAATCACCATCTTAGAAAAGTGGTCAACAACCACAAAAACACAGTCATTTCCCCGCTTGGTGGACAGGAGGCCCAACATGTAGTCCATTGATATGGATTCCCATGGCGTGTCAGGAGTAGGAAGAGGGGTGTACAGGCCTTGTTTCTTAGTGGTTGGTTTGGCAATAGTGCAGGCAGTGCAGGACCTGATATACTTGTTGACCTCTTGTCGAAGTTTCGGCCAGTAGAAATGTTTCTGTAGCATTGCCACTGTCTTTTCAATGTCGAAGTGTCCTGCCACCCAACTGTAGTGGGCTTCCCAGACCAGCTTTGCTTGCTCACTTGATGGAACACAGATATGACCTAGACGACACAACAACCCATCCTGAAGATATAAATTATCGACAACTATGTTTGCACCCAACATTTGGTAGGTGGTGGCGAAGTCCAGGTCTATCTCATAGAGTTGGGGCCATCCAGAGGTCTCATGGCTGCAAGATTCTAGCACTATGGTGAGTTTTGTGACTAGCGGTCTGCTGAGGCAATCAATGACGTGATTGGTGCTTCATGTTTTATACTTGATGTTGAGGTGGAATTGCTGCAAGTATGTGGACCACTTTTGATGGTGGTCATTATGCAATTTTCCTTGTGTCTTCATAAACTGCAGTGGCTTATGATCAGTGTGGATGACTATATCCTTCCCAAGAATGTAATGTCTCCACTGGTGGTAGGCTTGCACAATGGAGTACATTTCTTTGTCGTAAGTAGGGTACTTACGGACAACATCGGATAGTGTCTCACTATGATAGGCCATGGGGTGGTCGTGCTGAGTGAGAACGGTGCCCACAGCATAGTCTGAAGCATCTGTCTCGATCTCAAAGGGATGTTTTAGGTCTGGTAGTGAAATTATTGGGGATGAGCACAAGCGTTGCTTCAAATCATCAAATGCTTGTTGTTGGGACCGGCCCCACGCAAATTTTTCCTTACCACCACCCCTGGTGATTTGGTTGAGGGCCCATGCAATATGGAAGAATCCTAACACAAACCTATGGTAGAAATTGGCAAGGACCAAGAAACTCCGAAGCTCAGTGAGTGTGGTTGGGACTGGCCAGTCACGGATGACTTGGATCTTGGTTGGATCCACATGTACACCATGTTGATCAATGATGTAGCCTAGGTAATGGACCCTTTCCATGCCGAAGGATCATTTTTCCAAGTTGGCGTATAGATTGTGATGTCACAGGGTGTGCATAACTTGTTGAATATGATGCAAGTGTTTGGCCCAAGTCTTGTTGTAAATGAGAATGTCATCCAGATACACCACTACAAAATTATTGGTGAATGGTCGCAGGATATCATCCATCATCCTCATGAAAGTGGTTGGAGCATTTGTCAAACCAAATGGCATGACCAACCATTCAAAAAGGCCTTCCTTTGACTTGAAGGTGGTCTTCCATACATCTGTTTTTTCTATCGGGACCTGGTGGTAGCCAGACTTCATATCAATCTTACTGAAGTATTTATCCCCAGTGAGTTGATCAAGGAGGTCGTCGATTCAAGGAATCAGGTACCAGTTTCTGACTGTGATTTTATTCAGAGCCCGGTAATCAATGCAGAGTCGCCAGGTTCCATATTTCTTATGTACCATCACGATAGGGCTCCCGCAAGGTGATGAGCTGGGACAGATGTTCCCCTTGTGGAGAAGTTCTTGGATTTATCACTTTATCTCCGCATTCTCTAACAGAGAGCGATGATAGACTGGCCCATTGGGCAGCGGTGCACCGGGGTTCTGATCGATGGGGTGCTTGACTTGGCAGTGCAGAGGTACCCCGGTAGGTGAGGAGAAGATATCTGAGTATTCTTCCATGACCTTATGTACTTGCTTCTACTGTGTGGAGAGGTCGGCCACAGAGACCCTAGATGTGGTTGTGATATTTCACTTATTCTGAGAGTGAATCATGAAGAAGACAAAATTCCCAATCTAAGAGATGACCTTCCTACATTGCTTCGCAGAGATCAAGGAAATAGAACTAAGTGGGACTGCCTCAGGTATCCTGTACAATTTCCTATTCAAAGTAATAATAACACTACGAGGCCTAGATTCATATACAACATGACATTTCCATAAATAAGTTTGTCCCAAAAGAACATCACAAACTTCGAGAGGAGCAACATCACACAATACCTCATCTTTGAAGGGCTTGATGTCGTATGACAGTCGACATTGTTGGCTGACGCGGAGATCGCTTTCTTGGCAGAGCCATCCAATGGTGTAGGGTTTTGGGTGAGGCATTGTGGGCGGGGCCAACCGCTTGACGACCTCTGCAGATATGAGGTTCCTCTCGCTACCGCTATCAATGATGAAGTGCAGTGGGGTGTCTTTTACCCACATTTGCGAATGGAAGAGGTGCTCTCCTTCTTCTAGCTCATCTGGTTCACTAGGCTGGAGCTTGGTGGTAGCAACGGTGGCACTGGGTTCTGCGTCAATGATTTGTCTTCCCCTTTTTGGTTCTGGCTCAGATTCAAAATCTGCATTTGATTCAGAGGCTTTCACTTCAGCCACCAACAACTGCTTTGAGCGATAATCAACAGTGTTATGCCAAGGGCTCTTGTGGAAGTCACACCACTTCCCGGTATCTTTCTTTGTCTTTCCAGTGTCCTTCTTTGCTTACAGCTTGCACTGGTTGTCCTGATGCTATCCATCTATGCTCTGTCCTTTTTTATATGGGTTGGGGCCGCCCTTTCCTGGATTTTGTTGTGAGGGGTTCCTAGGCCCAAATTTTCACGTCTTTTGTTTGAGCTTCTGCTCGATTTTGACGGCATATCGGTAGGTCGCGCCCAAGGATGAGATGTCTAGAAATTCTATTTCAGTCTGGATGTATCTATGTAGAGCACTGCAATACTTGAGCACCAGATGTCGCTCTGAATCTTTGCTACCCAGCTTGGTGCGCAAGGTATGGAAGATATTTTTAAAATCTGGCACTGCTTGGTCTCTTTCTTTCCACGGTGTGATCCATTTGGTATATAAGTCGTCATAACTTCTGACATGGTAGTATTGTTCCTTAATAGCACCCCTGAAGGAATCTGAGGTGGCTGTGACTATAAATAATGAGGGTTCCTCTGTTTCCTTTTTCTCACATAACGTTTCCCACCAATCTTTGACATGCGGGACGGCTTTAAGGAGCGCAAACGTAATATTTTCTCTATTCGAGAAGTTATGGACAGAAAAATACCCTTCTAGCAGATTCAACCACTTGTCTACAGCATCTACGTCTATCTGACCTTCAAATATAGGAATATCGAAGTTTATTTGTACCTTGAAGGGGGTGACGCCTCCACTCGAAGAAGATGCGTCGCCTATTGGTAGCCGCCGAAGGATTTGCGCGAAACTATCCATCATCTCGTTCCTCTGTTGCATGAGGGATTCCTCAATCAACAATTTGAAAGGATCTCCTATCCTATCATATTTCTTTTCTCCCGCCATGAGAGGTCGCTTGGGCATGCGAGATCTTTTGTCCTCAAGAGAAACAAGTTCAAGACCCAACTCTTTGTACTCTGACCTCATTGGGGACATGCATTAAGATGACAAGGAGCAGACCGCTCTGATACCACTGATCCAGATTTTATGAGCAAAATGAAATGAATACAGATTATTAACAGATTCTTAACATAAAATAACAGAGATACAATAAAATTGGTTTCTATTCAATAATGAAATAAGTTGAAACTGTAAAATGCAACGGAAACAAGCTTGCTGGAATGGTGGCGGCTTATCTCTGAGAAGAGATGTGACGGTTGCGCTCATTCGAAAGAAGATGATTAAAATGAGGCTCTAAAGGTATTTTACAATAAATAGGAATTCCAAAAACCCTAGACATCCAAAAACCTAACCCTAGGAGATGAAGCACCAAAAGTCATGTGGGCCCCATTTGGGTAAGTTAGTACATTAACTTCCCAAGGTCGTAACTTTTGCATGCGATCTCTGTTTTAGGCGTATGATAGCCCGTTAGAAAGATATCGTTGAGGAGATTCATTTTGGAGCCTCAATAATGTTGTAGGATACCATTGAAGCTCGGTCCTGTAAAACCTTCATTTATGCCCTCAAAATGGCCCCGGAAGTGAAAACTGCTAAAAATAGTAAATTGCCAAAATTGCCAGAAAACTATTTTGAGTCAATTGGAAAAGGTGGGTGGCCACCCTAGGTTGAAGTCACTAAATTTTAATGTCATGATCTTATCCTTCTGTGTTCCAACTACATGTATCCCCTTCGGGAGGTACGCAGTAACTAGGGTGTAATCGAAATCTCTGGGGGCACTGTCACAACTCACCGCGCCAGCCAAAGGCAGGATGTAGTCGGGATTAACTTTTCATTTTCCAACTCATCTCGATGCTTGGTTCTTTTCTCGGCTGCAGCTTGGGATGGTCCAGATCCGAGAGAAGTCGATGGGGATGCTTGCACTCCTCTCGTCGATGAAGATTGAATCCCTGCGGACATTAATTTTTCGGCCATTAGATCGATTAAGACTTCTTCTACACAATTTTTAGTTGTGTTGAGTTCGTTCGACATACACACTCTCTATCGGATAACTCAGGTCGATGAATGAATTCTCAATGCAATAGAATCAAGTGGTGAAATCTCAGTAAATACAACATGGTAGAAATGAGTTCTCTCGTTGGTGCGGATACAATTCGCAAAAGTGTTCTCGATGCAATAGTCAATGGACTAAGTAGACAGCGAGGTAACGGATCTCTCCAACAGGCAAGAATCCTTCATCAATGCAGTTATGTCCATTGCGGCGTGGTCCCATCGATCTGATGACAAGATTTTTGGTCATAACTGTTGTTCCAATCGTTCGGGGCGTCTGTATAACGGTTATAATGCTTCCAATGGTCATATCGCTTTGCCATGGTGAAGTGTCATGTTCTGTTGTTTTGATATCCTGTCGAAGTTACATTTTTGCAAGCCTTCATTCTGCGAAGTCCCCTCCGGAACCTTCTGCAACTTTTCTAACCTTGTTTTCTTCTTACAGAGTTTTCTAGCCTTCTTCCCTGTGATCTTTGTCTTGGTATTCCTCTTTCCATTCTGATTCTTATCTCCTTTTGGCATAGTAACTTTGTGTTGTTGAGATTCTTTCGTAGGATTCAAGGGCAATACTTATTCTCTGTCTGAGGTAGGCGCTCCTCTCTTCTGTGAGTTTTTTTGTGTTCTTTCAACTTTGACTTCCAATTTTCTGATTCTAAACATCTTCGATCTGTTCTCCCGTTCTTCAATCAAGTGCATTATCCTCCGAGTCATGAAATCTTTTAATTCTTGCTTCTTTTGTTCTAAGACTTCCTCTTCTTCTCTTTTGGCCCGGTCCTTCTCAATCCAGGTTTTTCCTAGTAACATAGCAAATGGGGCGTTGTTCTCAATAAATTTTATAACCTCAAAATCTTTCTTTGTCGAAATTCCATGAGCACTCATAGATATATGGGTGAGTCTTCCACATAGGGTTATCAACTTTCCTCTAAAATAATCTAATGCCTCCCAATGAAGGAATCATAGTAAAATTTCTCAGGTTCTTTCTATCATGATATTCACCTGTGTTTCCTCATCCAGAACACAGTTAATGTCGAAGTCTCCTATTCTTGTTTCTATTCACTCTTTTTCTTTGAATATCTCTGATAAGTTGACATTTATGTGACCATTCAGGGTTTCTTTCATTCGTAGTAATACATTCTCTGATTATTTATGGGGTTCTTCCATGGTCTTAGTTTCTTGATCTTCCTCAAGGTTGTTTGATCTCATATTCATCCTTTCAACCTTAGCAATCATTCTAGGGCAATCCAAAACTTCATGGTCCATAGATTTACAACAAACACAACTAGGTTTTCTATCAGGGCATTCCTTAGCAAGATGTCCTGGTATTCTACAACTATAACAGAGAATCAATCCTCACTTTCTCTTAAATGATCCCCAACCTTTCCTGTACTACGCACTAGGATCACAGTAACTAACCTGTAAAAAATTCTTTCTAAGATCCTACATCCATTTGTTAGTCAAAATATTCTTTCTATGCATAGGAATAACATACTTTCCATTATTTCTATCAGATCTACTCATATCAAATCTTCTTTCTTCTAACTGTTCCCTAGTTTTCAAGCTAGGACAAAATTTATCAAATATACCTTGATTCATACTGCTGGAAAAAAAATTCCACTTATCTTTCTTTTCTCAGAGCACAAAGATTTCAAATCTTAAAAATTTTCATTGTTCTTACCTCTATCAGAGCACAAGGCATTCAGATCTTACCTCTTTTCTGATTTCTCTTCTTAGCACAGAGCTTCACAAGTCAAGTAGAATATTGTACACTAGGGAAACAGATCCACGCACGAAGCTTTCTATTTTCTTCAGTTCCCAGCAATCACAGTTTCAGGTCCCAGCAACGGAACCATTTGTTGGCACAGGGGCAGACCCAGGGTTCAACGCTTCCACAACGCACCAACAAAACCCTAACTACCGACCCTTTCAGTAACACCTACGAAGAAGATGTAGTCTCACCCGAGGTAGGAGGAGGGGTGATTGCAGGACTCCAGTGTTGACAACTTTAGCTGGGACATAGATATGTGATTGTAACACCTTAACAGAGAACTTAGCAATTATAGATTATTAGTATTCATCCTTAATTCACAACGCAGATAAATCCTAACAAGAGATCAGCGCAGTATTCACCTAGATATAGTATATTCAAGTACTAAGCACATAGGTTATATCTAGCATTCATTCATATTATTAAGCACAAAGCATCAACAGGTCTATCTATAATTCATCTATGCCAATGCACTAAGAAAGTAAACACATAAACACATCAATACATCAATACATCAAGCAAAGCATAGCAACACGGGATATACGTGGTTCACCCCTAGCTTGGGGCTACGTCCACCAACTCTTCTTCTCTTTTATTATCTTTTGTCAATCTTCTACATGCACAGAGCCACGAGATCCTACTTCGCATAGGACAGGAGATCTGCGCGCATCCGCTAGATCCTCCTTCCCCGAGCTAGATCACAGCACAAAGCCTTTACACAGTCACTTGCACTTATCCTTGCAAGCTTCTCACAGTATGCACAAAGCATGTACAACTACCACTTACACTTTGCATATCATCACACAGATGTTTATATCATCCTTCGTGTTGCTTCTTACATCGCCTAGATATCTATTTATACATTACAAAGTGGGCCTAAACATGGGTAAACCCATGGGTCGACATCCCCATACCCGTTACATAAGCCCAAAACTCAAAAATCCCTAAACAAGGGGCCGAGATCCCGCGATATCCGCTTTGACTTATGCTCCACCTTCGACAGTTTGTCGAAGTCCCAAAATAGGTCAAACATGACCAAGGATCCTCAAAACTTGGTCATGGGCCAACATTTCTACAAGATTTGGCACCAGGCGATGCCAAGGATTGTTCATTTGGGATGGACAAGTCACCAGCGTCATAGGTATCATGTGTAAAGTTAAATATCGTATAATTCTCAAATTGTTTGTGTTTATGTTTTTTAATTTTACTATTTGGTACTAATAGTTCAATTTTATTCATATGTATGCAGGATGCTGATATATTTGCTAGGTATAGTAGTATTGCACCCCCTAGGTACCTAGGCGTTGCTTATGGGTTTCCTTTCTCCATGCCTAGGGTGTTGGAATTACTTGTATATCTAGTGAGGGTCCATCACATCCCACCTATCTACCACCCACCCCAACCACCACTTTTGGCTCCATCAATGCCTAAGATATTCACAGTGAGATCATTCATTGATGATAATTTTTTATGTTTCATGAATTTTTTTTACGCATATTTTTTTAATTTTCTTGACTTGATCCTTGTAACTGATGCAGGGTGTCATTGCGGAGATATTGGGGTCACAAAGGAGGGTAACACTCTCATAATTGGCAATTTCATATGCAGTGAGTTGTCTTAGGTTAAATTAGAAATTATCAATTTGTATGTCTATTAATTCATTGATGAAAAAAACTTATAACATTTTTTATTCTTTGTGCAGTCTGTAGAGCATCGAAGCACACCTGGGCCTAGAACCTATCGAGGTGCATCCTCGAGCAAGAGAAGAAAGATATGTTTCCATGATGCTCTTAAGGGTGGCGAGGGTGGCAATGGTCAATGATTGACCAACTACTGCCATTTTGTAGCTAGGCCACAATATAGATGTTTTTATGTTAGGGAACTTGTTGTCGCTTTCTATACTGCGCACGAGTTTCCATTTTGTAAAAAATGTACAATTTAGACGATGTTGAGTATATATATATTTCATGGCATGTTTTTTATGATTTTCATTGTTTCGACATTTGATGTTGATGAATATATGAATTTCAAAGTGTTTGAATTTTATGTGTATTAATCCATTGATTTGTTTCTAAATTGATTATAAATACTTGAATTACGCATTAAGGAATAGCTTATGGTGGAAAATATTTCTAAGTGTTAAATCCATAAGCAATTAATGGTTCTCAAGTAGCAGTGTTTGCTAATCAACCATGTATCTCTACATCATCGATATATCATTTCTTCTAAATTATTTGCATGAATGTTGTGGATATCCATATTCTAACTCACAACCAACAATATGGACTACCTATTGAACTATCTCCATCTAAATCCAATGACAAACCACACTCAAATAGTGGTCACTCGAAAATATTGTGACCTTAAAAATGACATATTACAATAATTTATTATAGAAATAAATTTTCTCATTTATCTTCTACATAATTGTAAATCACTTAACAATTTCAGATCAATGTTATTTTCTAGGGCACACACATTATTCCCCTCTTTATATGCATGAAATATATAAAATCATTTGATTTATGTGTAACACTTCATAAATGCCAAAAA
>SNQJ01S0178267.1:8982-19698 GCA_010110895.2 Picea sitchensis | reverse complement strand
GAAAATCCTATAGTGAGGAAACCGACAACTCCAAGGAATTTTCTAGTAGTGAGACTAGTTCACATTCCCAGAGGAGAAGAAAGAAGAGGAAACATTCCAAGAGCCATGACCCTGAAGAGTTTAAGAAATCCAAACCACCCACCTTTGATGGGGAAATTAAAAAGGGGGAAGAAGAAGAAGTTTGGCTACTTGGCTTGAAGAAGTACTTTAGATTCCATGACTACTTTGAAAATTTAAAGGCCCGAATAGCCATTTTCAACTTGAATGGAAAGGCCTCCATTTGGTGGGAGGACCTTAGGAAAGTGAAAGGAATCCATGAGAAAGAATTGTCGTGGAAACAATTTGAGAAGTACTTCAAGAATAAGTATCTGTTGGAAAAATGCTTTGATGGGAAGACCAAGGAGTTTTATGAACTCAAGCTAGGACAACTCACAATAGATGAATATATCAACATATTTCTTGAGTTGATGAGGTATGTGTCCTACATAAATGATGAAAAGGTAAATATGCAACAATTTATTAGTGGACTGCCTCAGTCCTTCCAGGATAGAATTTCATTTGATGAACCAAAAAAATTTAGAAGGAACTATCTAGAAGGCAAGGTATTGCTATGATAAATTCAGGAATAAGGCGGAACCTCACAAGGACTGGAAGATGAAAAGTAATTTGGGATTCAAGAAGAAGGGGTTTAAATCCTCAAGATTTAAGAATCATTTGAAAATATATAAGATGAGCCTTCCTACTATAACTTTATATCAATAGTATTTTCCATCTGAGAGTGGTAATAATCCCTTTGGATCAATCTCGGGTAAGACTAATAATACAAAGTGAGAACCCTTGAAATATTGGGGTTGTGGAGAAGAACATCTGCTGAGGGACTTCCCACATAGGAAACAGGACAATAGGAGGGTCTACAACATCCAGGAGGCTACCACAGTTAATGATGTGGCTAGGAGCATGCCACAAATTTATGTATCCTTGGATAATAGACAAACTGACCACCAAGCTTCAATGGTGGAGATGAAAGGTATGATTTCCAACCATCTAGTTTCCATTTTAATTGACCCTGGTTCTAATCTGAGTTATGTTGCTCCTCAAACTGTTGAGAAATGTAAATTATAGTAAGTAAAACATGACAAATCATGTATGGTACAACTAGCCACTAGAACAAAAAGAAAGGTAACATAGGTCATACCAGCATGCCAATTCATTATGAATGGATTACCCACCCAAGAAACCCTAAACATGCTCCCTTTAGGATCTTATGACCTGATAATTGGAATTGACTGGTTGGCTACCCATAAAACCAAGTTGGATTGTTACAATAAAACTTTGGAGTGTGAAGATGAAGAAGGGAGAAAAATAACCCTACAAGGAATTCAAAATCATGTCTCGGTGAGACAAATAGCAACCCTTCAAGTGAAGAAGTATTGCATAAAAGGATGTCCTTTGTATGCAATACAAGTTGAAATATGTTGAGAACAATAAACCAAGCCTAGTGGACCATCCCATATTAAGAGAGTATAAATATGTGTTTCCATGTACCAGGTCTATCTCCAAGAAGAGATATTAAATTTTCAATAGAACGTATACCAGGAGCGGTGCCAATGTCTAGAGAACCCTATAGAATGAGTACCCCAGAGCTAGTTGAGCTCAAACTATAGCTAAAGGAGATGTTGGACAAAGGTTACATTCGTCCTAGTGTGTCTTCTTGGGTAGAATCATCTTTGTTTTTTAAAAAGAAGGATGGCACACTCAGGTTGTGCAAAGACTATAGACAACTCAATAATATGACCATTAAGAATAAGTATCCATTTCCAAGGATTGATGACTTGTTTGACCAGTTAAGGGGTGCTACAATTTTCTCCGAGATTGACTTGAGGTATGGATACCATCAAGTCCGAATTAACAATGGAGACATCCAAAAAACAAAATTTAGGACAAGATATGGGCACTATGAATTTGTGGTGGTGCCATTTGGGCTTACCAATGCACCAACCATTTTTATGTGCTTAATGAATAATGTACTCAGTAAGTTCTTGGTTATATTTTTGTTGGTTTTCATTGATGATATCCTAATCTATTCTAAGAGTAGGGAAGAGCATGAAGAACATCTCAATTTCATGCTTCAAGTGCTAAGAGAACATCAACTTTATGCTAAGTTTAGTAAGTGTGACTTTTTTCAAAACCAAGTCCATTACTTAGGCCACGTTATTTCTGAAGAAGGAGTGGAAGTTGACCCTGACAAGATCAAATCCATTATGGATTGGCCTACCCCAAAATATGTATCTGATATCATATCTTGTATGGGCCTGGCAGGATACTATAGAAGGTTCATAAATGGATTTTCGAAGATTGGATGCCCAATCACCTCCCTTCAGAAAAAGGGAGTTAAAATCATGTGGACATAAGAATGTGAAGAGAGATTCCAACAGTTGAAATACCTTCTAACCAATGCACCTGTGCTAAATATTGCAGACCCAAACAAGGACTTCTTTGTGTGTACATATGCATGCAAGGAAGGGCTTGGAGGATTCCTTATGCAAGAAAGACATGTTATTTGCTACGAATCCAGAAAATTGAATTAGCATGAAATCAATTATGTGACCCACGACTTGGAATTGGATTCCATAGTACATGCTTTAAAAATGTGGAGGCATTACCTCCTAGGTAGAAGATTTGTGCTTATGATAGACTATAGTGGGTTGAATATTTGTTTGACCAACCAAAATTCAATGCTAAACAAGCTAGGCGGATGGCTCTCCTTAGTGAGTTTGATCTTGAAATCAAACATATTAAAGGAAAAGAAAATAGGTTGGTTGATGCCCTTAGTAGAAGTATGAAGGTGGTTCACTTGGAAGTTGTAAGCACATGTGAATCAGACATCAAGGAGAGAGTAAAAAATGCACAAGAAACAGATGCATTTTTCAAGACTGTTAAATTATACCTAGAGTAAGAGCCCACAGGGCTGAAGTATGAGGGCTATCAAATTTAGAATGATGGCCTGCTAACTTACAAAGGTAGGTTGTATATTCCAAATTGTGATGACTTGAAGAAGTTCATAATAGATCAACTACATAAAATGCCATATAATGGTCATCCTGGTTATCAGAAAATGACCACAGCCACTAGGAAACTGTTTTATTGGCCCGGACTGAAAAGGGACATAATTGATTACTTAGCTAAATGTCTAGAATGTCATCAATTTAAGGCAAAGCACCAACATCCAGCGGGGTTTTTGCAGCCCCTACCAATCCCAGAATGGAAATGGGAAACCATCTCCATGGATTTCATCATAGGGTTGCCAAAATCAACCAAGTAGAATGATGCCATTATGGTAGTTGTGGACAAACTAAGCAAGGCTTTTCACTTTATTCTCGTCAAGTCAACTTGAAAGGAAATAGATATTTCTAGTATTTTCATGAAATAAATATTTAGACTGCATGGCATGCCTAAGGAAATCATATCGGACCGAGATAAAAAATTTACTTCAAATTTTTGGAAATCTTTGTTTGTTGGTCTTGAAACTAAATTATTGTTTAGCACAGCTTATTACCCTCAAATTGATGGGCATATAGAGAGGGTATACCAAGTGTTAGAGGACATGTTAAGGATGCATGTGATGCATCAATCCAAGAAGTGGGAATACTACCTACCACTGGTAGACTTTTCTTATAACGATGGCTATCAAGAGTCATTGAAGATGAGCCCTTTTGAGGCCCTCTATGGTAGACAATGCAATATTCTAATCAACTGGAATAACCCAGTAGATAGAATTACACTCAGGGAAAATATATTAAAAGAAATGGAACAACAAGTAGTTCAAATATAACAGAATCTGAAAATAACTCAGGATAGACAGAAAATCTATGCAAATAGAAAAAGGACTCCTAGAGAGTTCAAAGCAAGGGATCATGTGTATCTCCGGGTTAGACCTAGAAAAACTTCCTTGAGAATGGGAGCTTGTGCCAAGATGATACCTCAGTATTGTGGACCCTTTGAAATTTTGGACAGAGTGGGACCTATAGCATATAGACTAGCACTTCCTCCCACAATGAAGGAACATAATGTTTTCCATGTTTCGTTGTTCAAGAAATATGTACATGATTCTAATCATATAATTGATTGGTATGTGATTTAGGTGGAACCAGAGGAAGAATTCATGCCAGATCCATAATGCATAATAGACAGGAAAGAAATCTGACTCAGGAACATAACCATTGCACAGGTTAAGATGCAGTGGAAACCCTTTGGTCTAGATGAAGCTACATGGGAAATGGAGGATGTCATGAAACATGCATTACCCATTTTTTTTTATTGTTGTACATATAGAGCACATCGGCAGGTAGAACATCGAGGAAGATGTTCCTTTAAGGGGGAGGGGATTGTAATACCTCTGTTTCCCCCATATTGTAAATATAACTAGAACCTGCTAAAATACTATGGGCAGATTGAATTATGTGTGAATGTTGGAATTGGTGAACCTTTTTGTTATAAAAGGTAATGTATGTATTTCTTTTACTAAATAAAATGGAAAGTGTTGCATAATTGTTGAAGGGGTTTTTGTCAAGGTAGATCATGATGCATGAGAGATATGGTGAGGGGAACCAACAATGGTTGAGATGACTCCCACCAGACCAGTACTTTACTGGATTTAAATTATTCAGACCCAGAATAGTCCTATGACCCATAAAAATAAATTACCAATCATGTTGGTAGTTGGGAAGTCTTCCTCAAGAGTCAATGAGGAGATGGGAAGAGTACCCATATGAAACCTTCCTGACCTAACCCAGGAAATGGGGATTCAGAACCACAAAATCTTGCAGAGGAAGGAAAGAAAAGAGGGAAAATTTGTGGGCAGAGGGAGAGGATGCAAAAGGGAATGGGTCTAGTGACCATTTCTGAGGAGGGGGAGAATGTTCAACTCACTGGTTTTGAAGAGAACTGAAAAAAAAAAAAAACTGGGTACAGGAACTTGTTGGGAATCATTTTCAGTCCAAGCTGATAAACAGGGTTGCAGAGAAGATGAGTGACTCAAGAAGCACTCATTGCCGACCCCCTTGCTTGGTGGAGAGAAAATAGATCTTCCAAATTCCTGTGGGAGGAGTAGAGTGTCCTCCATCCCTAGTTGTTGTTGAACAAAAGGAAGAGTCTCTCTCAGAGCATCATGATCTAGCTAGGGAGTGGCCAGCGATAAATCCGTCTAGGAGTGGTTGTGCCTATGGTTTGGTGGAAAAGGGCACCCCTCTCAACAATTTCTTCACTATCTGGTTACTAGATAAGTATTCTCATACCCCGTGAAATTGAACTGTAACTGTAAATTAAGGTTGAATATCCTATGAACGTTTTAGGTATGCGCATGCTTATTTAATGATTAGAATTTTTTTCTTTACTTTGCTTGATTATGTATTTAAGAAAGTGAGGAACTATATGGTTTGAACATGATTTGTATATGTAAATTCTTAAGCCCCCTTGTGGTGGCTCAAATGAAAGGAAATAAATTGTGGTTTTTTTAACCATAGGCATAGTCTCATGTACATATGTCTATACTTCCAGTTGTTTTGGGTCTCCTGGAAAAAGGTTATGTTAATCGTAGGAGAGGTACTATGAGGGTGCACAGAGCCTATGTAATTTTTGTAGAGGTTAAGAACTCTCTAAGTTCTAAATTTTAGGAGAAGCGCAAGAAGTGCGCCCACACTTCATTAAAAGTATTTGCAAGCTCAGAAGGTATAACGCTCGTCGAAAGAAGGAAAATGCCGCAGCCTATGAAAACTATGTATTAAATTCCTTGTTGACAGGAATCAGAGCCGCGAAGTACAGAATAAGCCACTACAGTCGTTGGTCTGGCTACAAGGATAGGTTTGGGCCGTTGGGTCATACCCAAAAGGAGATAAGTTATTTGAGAGTCCGGAGCTCTGGGGTGAATGAACATTGTAATGTCCAAAATGCGTCGAAGATGACATGTCGATTCGATAGCTTGAAGGTGGACCGGCAGTTGGCAGTCATTTACCCGTTATCATGGGATTCATCCCCGTGTTAAACCTCGATCCACTTCTCGATTGCAAAGTAACGTGATTCGTAGATCTGAGGATATTCAGGATCTCCCCTGACCGGTGGATCTACGTCATGGTCAGTTCGGTGTTGACCTACTCCAGGAGAGAAAATGTGTTGAATAGCCAGAAACCCCGAACGTCGAACCCGTGAGTTAACATGAGTCATTGATTTGGGGAATTCTTTGGGAACCTCTCCTGACCGTCCAATCAACTAGTGAAAAGGATAGCGTAAATCACTTCAGTGAAGTCCTACTCGAAGAGGTTTGACATGTTGGTGAATGAGAATATTGTCGAAACGCCAAAGGTAGGAGTGACGTGGCATGATGATGTCACCAAGGGTGACATGGACCCATAGTAGGGGTGCCATGTGTCACCCCGAATCATGACTTTCACAGACTTTATGTTTCAAATGGACCTTGACACGTGTCACCAGTTGATTAGGCCACGTGTCACCCTTGTCATCTACCAAATGTATTCGATTGGATTTATGTCGTGGTCAGTTCGATGTTGACCTACTCTGAGAGTAAAAGAAGGAAACTAAACAACAAAACCCTCGAATGTCAAAGTCACGAAGAGATGAGGATCGTCGATTCGAGGATACTTCGGGATCTCTCTTTTGAACATTGGATCTGGACCTTGGTCAATCCGATGTTGACCACTTAGGGAGTAAAAAGGAAACTAAACAGCAAAACCCTCGAATGCCAAAGTCGCGAAGCGACGAATGCCAAAGTCGCGAAGCGACGAATGCCGCAAATCTAGGGACCCGCATGGACCTATCTCAACCATTGGATAGAGGATATTGGAAGGTTGTCTAGAGGGAGTTCAGGACTTCGAAGCTCCAGGAAATTCTGTTGGTAGGAGAAGTAGGATGCTCCCGAAGACTGTAAGGTCGGAGTGACGTGGTATGCTGACGTCACCAAAGGTGACATGGACCAATAGTAGGGGTTCCACGTGTCATCCTGATTCATGCATTTCACATATCTTATGTGCCAAATGTAACTTGACATGTGTCACTCGTCGATTGGGCCACGTGTCATCTCCATATTTTGACACATGTCACCCCCTGGTGCATAGTTGGTTCACCTAATGGATAACAGGATCCTGAGAGTTCAGGAGTTTGAAACTCTGGGAGGCTTAGGGTGTTAGAACGTATGCTCCAATAGGGTTGAAGGCCAGAGCTATGTGGCAGGACCTCGGGACTTCAGGATATTTGGGATACCGAGATGCTATGGTTAAAGTGACCGAAGGCCCCGATCCACCAGTCCCTATCTCATCGTTCAATACACAACCACATATAAGTGTGGACCCTGTGGGAGTCCAAGACGTTGGAGAAATAGAACGGATAAGTAAAAAGGGCCAAAGGCCCAGACCAAACTCTCGCTTCCCCATGTCATAATGTTTTAAACATAATAAATTAAATGAGAGGGAATCTCTCCGGAGCTCTGACATTCGAGAGATTTGGGTTCATAAACACATGATGAGGAATTTCATCGAAGTCTGGAGAATTAGGCATTATTTAATATTAACAACCCTAATTTCCCTTGGATATTTAGTAAGGAGTGGGATTTTTCTATGTAAATGATTAATTAACTTAGTATGCCTATAGGAGCTAGACAAATGCCAACTCTTGGTTGGGAGAGTCTTTGCATACTATGATGATGTGGAGTGTTGGGTGACAAGGAGCCACGTGGTTGTGATAAACTCTAGTCAATGAAGGCTTAAAGAATTTTGAAGAGCCATAACTTGCAATCCAGAATGCACATCTGGAAAAATTTATAATAGTTGGAAAACCCTCGTCGAAATGAAGACAATGGGACCCTAGTTATAGGGATTTGAGGTGATTGCGAAAAGTGAAATTTTGATGCCCCATCCCTTAAAAAGGTACTTAGGGGTCAGGTGTGGGTCATCAGTTCAATGAGTACAGACCCATCTGTGGAAATTATAGCTCTTTTAGAGGGAATGTACTTTGAGGCACACCAGACCACGAACTTAGAAAAATCATAAACTTGGGGTACTAGAAATTTTGCTAAGTTGGATTCACATGCATGATAATGGTCGACTGGATCTCTAAAAGTATGGATAGCTTGCTGGTATAATTCAGAAGGATCAAAAGATAGGAACGGATCGAAGATATCCTTGTCTTTTTCGACTAAATCCTCTTCCTCAACATTTAAATTTTTCTTGGTTTTAGTGAGTTGAGAGAATTCTGTTTTAATAACGAAAAATGGAAGAGTTAATGGAGTTTGAATTACCCATACAATGGAGTTTGAATCACTAGTACAGGAACTTGGTTCAAAAAGGACTCGAGTTGGAACAGTGATGGTGAATAGCGCTAGAATATTTTACCAGGTGCTTGAACTCTTCATAAATCCAAAATAAACCAACAGTTTTCATATTTAGCCCCTTTTCAAATTAACTTTGGATACGTGGCAGTTCAGGATTGGAAAAAAATCGATATAAAAAGTCAAATCAAATGAATATTTACCTTTTACCACTAATTATAGTCATATGGGACACGTGGTTTTCCCACGCCGATAGCACGAGGGTCTAGTGTGGTTAGGCTAATGTAGCCTAGGGGGCCCCAACCGATGCATGCCTAACACGTCCATGAAGCTTTAACTAGGGTTGATTTTCATGGCTCCTCCTACCTTGTGCTAACTATCATACATGTGAGGGCGTCGTGATAGATAGTAAATTGTCCATCTGAAAGTTAGGGCACTACATTGGCCTTCAAATTTCACCTCTTATTGCAGAGGTGAAGACGGAGTGCATTAATACCTCTGCTTAATATTTATTGTTGATCAGATCTATGTAATCAGTGCCTTGGCAGTCAAATCATAGTTTGACGCCTCAAAACACGTGATTGAAATTTTAAATCAATTCACATATCATTTAAAAAACATTGAATTAATAATTTTACAATTATCAGGATGTCAGGTTGTCGATCCACTACATTGCTACTTTGCATTTACATAAACAATGCACCATGGAGGTGATAGGTCAGTACACGAGAATTGGGAGATCGGGTGTCGGGGCATTGGGATATTGTTTCCCACTTGATTTCATGATACGTCAGGGACGATATAATCCACGGTCACAATTTAAATTTCCACAATGGAAGCATGCATTTAACATTTTTTACTTCTTACAAAAAGATATTCATTGGTTCTACGAGAAAAAATTATTAGTGCGAAAATAAACAAGGTCATATTTATTGCCACATCCTCGTCTTCTGGAAGGTAAAAATTTGATTTGATTTGGTGGGGGGTCTATGCGCATGAATTACAATGAATCGTCACTCATGGAATGCCATGCAAACGACATCTTGGCAAGGACATCGCCACTACAGTGGCACTTATTTTGTTGAAGTGGCTAAGACTTGTGGCCAATATCTCACACTCTTGCAAATATTAAAACTCTCACCAAAACCTTATGCTCATTATTCAAGAGATTGTGGTATTAATGTCAAAGGAAATGTTTCATATCATAAAGCTTTTGAAATGGATGTTGCCAAAGTTCTTGTGTGATTTGCACAACTTTTTAACAAAAGGAAAGGAGACCTCATCTGATTGAAGGTGTCATGAAATGGAAATCCTTCAATCACATACATCAAAGCATTTTATGTGCACATTTTCACCACTTGTGCGAGGGAAGCAAGCTAAAAGGGGAGAGGTAAAAGTGTAGATTTGAAATAAGGTAGAGAAACACACATGAAAATTGTGAAGACATAAAAGGTGAGGTTGGACAATCAAAGAGGGGAATATATACAAAAGCACCCCCATCCAAGAATACTAAAATTGAATATGGTCTCTAGAATGCACAAGTTCAAAGGACAAATAAGAGAGGAGGCTTATGAGGTGCAAATCATTGATTGTAGTGCATAAGGAAAACTAATGCCAAAATCATTTTCAAGTAGTAAGCACTATAAGACAAAGCTTTGGTTGAAAGTAAACATGGATGGAGAATATTGTGATTTTAATATTTATATTGTAAACATATTCTCATTATCTTATTTGGGATGAGGAAAAAAGTTTGTAAAGTAGGTTGGCCAAGAAGGTGGAATGCCAAGAATTGAGTAAGTAAAAGGCCAAGAGTCATAGGATTTTCTACAAAAGAGATACGTGCACTCTTGTAAAGGGTCCCTCATTTGGAATTGTAAGATATCTTCATATGTTGAATAAAGTGACAATGTTAACTTGTGTTCTTGTACTCTTGCAAGTTTTGGATGGTTATGGACTATGCTCTCCATTCATACTCTTTATTTAAGCTTGTATGGATGGATGTTGTGGTTTGTGGACTATTCTCTTGTTTACAATATCTTTGTTTACTTATCATATGCATTGTTAACAGTTTGATTTTAAAAAAGCATGTTCGTAGAGATTTCTAGGCTATCCTCAGTCCTTAGAGTATCTTGTAGGTTTTGTGCAGATGGTTGTTGGTGGAATATTGTCACTATTCTTTGTATTTATCTTTTTTATTATATCTAACATTTTGATGTGGAGTGTGTATTCTCTTGGTGGCTTGTAGGATATCCTTGGTCGTTAGAGTGTGCTCCAATATTTGTGAAAACAACATTAGGCGGACTATTCTACCTACTCTTTTCATGACTCCTTTTGTTTCATGTCAAATAAAGTCTATATATATATATATATATATATATATA
>SNQJ01S0178266.1:19608-50225 GCA_010110895.2 Picea sitchensis | reverse complement strand
TGTGTTAAATGCATGTGGTTATAATTCCTGTATCAATTATGTAAACATTCATGTATAGAATGGTAATTGAGGGGTTTGGAAACCTGGGTAGTGAATTGGTACACTACAAATTGGTATGTGTACAAAAGGGGACACTACAATTGTAATGGACCTTGAGCGGATAGATCTCGTCCTTTAGTAGATAGATGAGATTTGAGATAGTTAATGCAGGTAGATAGGATTTTTAATTCTAAGACTAGATAGTTTAGGAGCTGGAGGGAAAACGGATATAGACACCCTCATTGTATCATTGTAGTATTAGCCTGAGCATATAAGATAATCCAGGAAGAGCATAGAGAAGCAAAGAGCTGTGTGAAGAACATCCATGTACAGACATTTGAATTAATAGAAAGCTTTGATTCAAATTCATGGTTTGTGTTGTTCTTTGTGTATTGAGGTTGTACTCATGAATGTTTGCTTCCTGTTATACATTTGATTTTATATGATGTGTATATGATTTCATGGTTGAATTGAAGTCTGAGAGGATGAGGAAATGAGTTTCAATTGTTTCTCTATTTGAGCCAGAGAATTCCTGCAAGGAGTGTAGTCGAATTGTCCGCAGGGAGTGCATTGACAGAGGGGTTCAATTAGAGATAACTTTTGTCTCATTCATCCCAAGATGAAGTTGGGCACAGAAGTCGTGCAAGGAGTGCACAGGCCGAGAGAAGTTCAAGGTTGCCAACCTGAGTAAAGTGGTGAAAGACTACTTCTGCAGGTGTGCGCAGAGTCGAGGGACTTCAACACTTAGACGTTGTTGAAGATTTGCCGCAAGGAGTGCGGGCAAGAAGGTTTTCTTTCTGAGGACATGGAGTCATGGGGAGAAGCTCAGGAAAGATAGGCCTTTGAAATTGTGGAAGAATAGTGCTGGCAAGTTGTGTTTTGAAAAGGGGTGAGAAGCATCACAAGATACACGCAGGTGGACGAGTTCCATGGGGAACACTCAGTCATTTGCAGGAATCATCCAAGTGGAAACGGACGAACAAAATCCCCGATGAGATTTCACGAATCACCGTGAGTTTTTGGATCTCGCGGAGGTGCAGGGAGGTTACAACGTAAGTGTGGAAGAGGTTCGAATCTCAGGAGGGGCAAAGATGTTGATCCGAGCCATAGAGGCCATCGGATTTACACGTGAAATTGTGTATCGGGGTTTCGTGAGTCGAAGCTCCAAAGTATTGCATTAGAAATCGTGATATAGAGATACGCAATATCCCAACAAGTCAAAGGATAGTGGGGCCACAGGAGTTGGTGGAAGACATTTGGTGCACCATATCGGAGTTCGGGGAAAGTAAAGTCCCAAAAACTTTGGCATTAGGATTTGCGATCCCGCGAATTCCGAAATCCCGATAGAAGTGGCAGGAGTGGAAAAGTCAACTCGCACGTGTATGTCAGAGTTCGGCGTATCGGGAATTGGGAGTCGTGTTGGCATCCAATTCACATTTTTCCATTGTCTTATAAGCTTCCTACACCAATGTTTTGCGAACATCAATTTTTCGTCGCAATTTTCAAATAAACGACAGTTTTTTTTTACACATTTACCTTCGTTTTTGTTTTCACGACTGTAAGCATGAAAACTTGGTCTCTCGAAGTCGCATTAGAATCATTATTGAACTGTCAGTATCGATATGCCTATTGAGCTTCATTTTACTTATCATTATACAGTTGGCAAGACCTTTTGATCTGCACTCATTGGGCATTCTTTGACTGATTATGTATGTTCGTTTTCATTAATTTGCGATGCATTGGCAATTGGATTTACATGTTATTTGATCAATTTACTTTGCACATTGGTTTCATAAGATATATAGGTGTTATGGTTAAACCCTTGATATATTTCATTTGATATGACACCTATTTCAAAACACATTGGTACCTCGCTTAAACTCTTGATATGAATTGATACAACGCATGTCACATTGGTTAAACACTTGGTATTGATTTCAATTTTTATATGGTATAACCATTGCTTGCGCAAATGATTAATACACTTACCATTGATTTCATTGGTTGGGCAAGTGACATGATTGTTAAACCATACAATAGTGGGTTGAACATCTATAAGTGTCGGTGGTTGTACCTTGGCGATAACTATTATGCATGGCAGAGATAAGCTCCACCACCTTCGCACGATGACATTAATACCTATCCCGTATCCCTGTTTCACCTCTGTTAGCTCGGGTAACCCTTCATGCACTCTGCTCCTGTGTATGCTATGATCCAAACCCTGGCTTGTTCACCGTGTGCTCGGATCCATGGCACCAGTGGTGCGAATTCAGCTGAATGGTAGCCAAGCCTTGCTACTATTTGACAATGCCCAAAAATATTTAGAGGATAACGGTTGGCTCACCTTTGTACAATGATTCGAGGGTTTTAATTTATTTGTTACACAATAGTTCACCCTGACTTTTGATGGCTGTAGAGCCAAGGTGGGTGACATTCAGTTGTAAATCAATGAGGAGTTTATTAGTTCTACTACAGGGTTACCATCCTCGGGCCAACATTGGTTTAAAAACTCTAAGGTCGAGGAGGTGCCATGGCCGCTACTGTTCGTCTCGCGAAAGATCACATCCTGTGACAGAGGTATGCCCATATCCATTCTTAAACCACGATGGCATGATACTTTGATGGTGGTCAAACAATTTGTGACCTATGAAGGTCGATATGGACGCATTTGTCTCTACCACCTTCGTTTGTTAATGAATTTTATGGGATACCCGTTGAATATGCCTTTCTATTTCCAACGTAGCCTATACAAAATGTCAAAAAGGTTTAAAAGGGAGAAGGAAGATAGTAGCATGTTCCACCATGGACTAATTAGAATTATCATTGTTCATCACTTAAGTCTCCATGGTGATAGCTGGCGAGCTTTTATCTCTCGAAATGGTTTTGGTGACACAAACCCTGTCCAGATTGACAAGCCTGTGGTTAATGAAACCAAGGTCAAGCCACCCGTTCCCTTCCATGTCCTACTGCCCTCTCCTAAGCCCTCGGTCGACCCTGATATTGACTTACCCGACGTCTTAGTAGACAAGGCCGAGGCTATAAAAAACCCTGTGAGAAAAATGGTTAGGGGTAACCCTACTGTTGATGGCAAAGGAAAAAAGAATGCTTGGCTTATCTCGAGAATGGCTAGGAATAAGCCTAAACCTAATGTTGAGCAGAAGCCCATAGTCCTTAGTGAGGATTCAGACTCTAACCTAGAACACTTCCTAGTTAGTGAGTACCCTTACTCACAGGGTCTGTGCTTCGAGCCACCTTATGACTTCATTTCCAATCTTCCCCCTTGCCTAAAGAATAATCCTAGCTACCCTGGGATCAAACTACCTAAAGAAACCCTCGTCAATGTAACCAAACCCTCACCTGCACGTTTGAAGCCTGGACAGTTGTCCTGTGACCAATGTGATTTGTGGTTGGAACGATATTATATAGATGTTCCCCTACTTCAATCGAAAATCCAATCATTGGAGAATAAAGTTGCAGTATTGACCAGCCAGAGAGAAAAAATTCAAGCAACTGATAGGAAGTAGAGAACCACTGGTTCCATCGTTTTTAAGAATGGTGAATCGGCTACAGCCGTTGTCAACTCCAAATTGTCATGATCAAGCTGACTGGTCGTCATACAGGTATGAATTTTGATATCATTTTAGTTTTGTGAATGACCAGGATTAATATAATGATTTGAATTTTGTTTTCAAATAGCTCTGTTTATCATTCGAAATGGCTCTGTCATAATGTTGTTCATCCTGTACATTTTTTTCACTTTTCTAAAAATAAATGGAGTTTCGATTTGGATACACAATTTTCTCATACCAAGTTTAGCCACTGATAGATTTTCATCGGATTTGATTCGTTTGTCTTTTGAGTTAACGAAATCGATGGTTTAATTTCAATTGAATTTGTTTGTATCCAACTTGAACAAGAGGTTTTCATGCTAAATTTAGAGCACGATCATATTTTGATTTGGTATCATTTCGTTGTAGTCGGATCACATCGGCCCTAATTGAGTTTTGATGATTTGATTTTTGAAACAACTTCGTGAGTTTGAATTGATATAATCTTATAAATTGGGAATACAACTCTGATTGACAATGATTTGGAAAGAATGACTTTGTTTTTCATGAAAACAATATTCTCATTTAAGCCTGTGCAAATATGCCTGAATCATGAAACGGTTTTGATTCACGACAACTATGTTAAACCCCAGTTGTTTGATTCACTTGATTGTATTGTTGTGTATCTTCAGTTAATATGATCGATTTTATGAGTTGTATTTGTATCAAAAATAGACTTGATTGCAGCCCTGTTAATTTTAATTTTCAAGCGAGTTTGTTAACTCAGACCGACTTATGTTATTTCTGTCAAATTCGTATGAGGAAATTTGGGTAATAGTCGTTTCAAAATGTATTCAAGAAATGATTTCGTGGATGATTTTGTCTACCCAAATTTTCAATAACAAACGACTGGACAATTCTTACGAACTTTGTTACCAACTGATTGATCCTGTTATGATTTCATTTGAGTTTATTTACGTGCCAGTTTTGATTTAATTTGCTCATGGCATGGATCGTTTGTTATGTCAATATAGTTATGTCAATTTGAAAATGATCTTGTTTAGATTCGATCATGTTTCCTATTGATGAGGCAGAATTACAATTGCCTATGATTTGTTTTAATTATATTGATTTCAATTTGATATGAAATGATTTCATTGTTGTTCAATATGATTTTGTTCACCCGACTTTCTGGCAACAAACGAAATAGAGTACACGTATCTCTGTAGTCATTTGATTGATCTTGGTCTTGTTTGATTTCAAAATGGTATAACATTTTCAATTTGAATGATTCGTGTTCAATTAGCTATTAGATACTTGTTAATAGTTGAATTTAATTCTTTAAAAGATTTGAATTGATTTTGATATTGATTATGTGTCTGATTTAGACCAGCTATAGAATCGTAAGATTCTGTAGCTAGTCTATAGAATTAAATCTTTTATCATTTTATTAATAAAATACCCTTCTAACTTGTCCATTTTTTACCCTTTTCAGGTGCATCCGAATTGCATTGGACATACTGGACAGTCTATGAGATATTTGTGTGATTTAGTTTTATTTTAGGTTCCTAGTTTRGTCAGACTTGGGACATCTTCCCAGATTTTATGTAAACAGTTTTGATAACTTCCACAGGGATGTTTTACCCTGTGGAAGGTCTTTAAATACTTATTATTTTTGTAATAAGGGGCATCATCACTTGTGGGAGAACCAGGCTATGGATTTCTAATACAAACTGAGACAGGAATTGATGTTCTTCTACAGCTTTCGCTTTCATAATATCAATCTTTTGTTTCAAGTTTATGCATGTCATTTACAGTTGATTATAGACTTCTTTAGCTATCATAGTCTGTTGCAGAATGATATGATTTAATTAATGTGTTATCCATATCTGATTTCTTTCATTATTTTAAAAAAAAATACAACAATTACTTTGTTTCAGTTAATGAATCATAGATTTCTCTTCTTCGTTAATCGAAGAATTTTGTAGAGATCTTTGCATACTAGTTTATCTAACTGTGAAGATTTATAAATCATAAAATTGTTGTAATTTTTATGTCTTGTTTGTCCTGTAATTATATTGGAAGAGTACTCCAGCTTTCTGTTTACAAGGAGCGCCTGGATAATTCGGTGCGGGTTTCCTCCCTTCGATCAGCTAAGACAATCATCATACACAGGACAAACCTGGATTGTTTCTCCAGGTCACCTCCGATCCGCTAAGACAATCATCATACACAGGACAAACCTGGAGCGTTTCTCCAGGTCAGTTTGTTATTTAATTTGTTAGAATGATATTAGTAGTTTAGTTAGATATATGTTTAGTTATATTTGTAGTTAGAATTAGTATATTAGTTGTTTAGTTTAGTTAGTTTTCAGTTTATTTCTTTTTCATAAAATTATAAAATCAACAAAAAATATCTCTTTCAGTCTTAGGGTAGAATATAAATGAGTTTTTTCAGGTTTTATTCAAATCTGTAAATTGTAGATATTTTACATTTTGTGAATAAGTTATATTTCCGTTAGTAGTTAGATATTTAATTAGTTAGAGTTAGTATAGTATTATTTAGTAGATTGTATATATAGAATAGTTAGTTTAGTTTGTTAGTTTGTTTTATTTCTTTTTAGTTAGATTAGTTTAGCTTGTTTTAATAGTTAGTTTTAGTTAGATCAGTTAGTTTAGAGTAGTTTTTATTTTTGTTTCCTAAGACCTTAGATCGGCTAACGGAGCCGCTAAACCCGTCAGGATGGTTCATCCCAAACGGCTTGGGTTATTAGACAACCCCGGACCAATTCCACTCTTCCAGTTGACGGATGGTCAATTTCGCCCGTCAACAAGTTGGTAAGATGGGTTGCTTGGTATCATGAGTAACGAAATCGCGATAGGGAAATTTCCGATAGAGGAAAGAGAAAAGTGAGCATTGATTGGTCATCGGGTCTTGGGGATTCGAGGGTCCAGTGTTCAAACTTTGACATCGCGAAGTCGCGAAGTCCGATTCCCCGATAAGAAAAGAGAGGGAATCGCACAGAGAATTCTATGGGTACAGATTTCCCGACAGGGAAATAGAAGGACGTTTGAGTTCTTCGGGATGAGGTAAGAGAAGATCCTATGAGAGGACATGCACCGAGGAGCACGGCTGCACCAGAGTGGTATCATAGCATAGAAAGACTCTTTGCTTTCTGTAGCAGATAAGGGGAAAATTCACCATGTTGCCAAGGAGAGACAGGCAGTCACCCGATCCAGAGGATAGGGAGGTGCAGAGAAGAAGAGGCAGGCATATGGTAGATCCAGCCATAGAGAGACAGATGTGTGATCTTTGAGCAAGACTCGAAGACATGGAGACAGCGCAAAGATGCACAACTAGTGCAGGGGATCTGAGTGATTCCGATAGTGAGATAGAAGTTGAACGAGAGGAGGAAGTTGCAGTCGAAGATGCATCAAACGAGAGTTTGATCAGAGCTATTGCCAGGATGGGTGCAAAAGCGAAAATGGACATTCCAGTTTATGAAGGGAATCTGGATGCGAAGGAGCCTCTAGATTGGATTAGAGCTCTAGATACATACTTCAACTATGAAGAGGTCGAAGAGGATAAGAAGGTCAGGCATGTTGTCATGAGATTGAAGGCACATGCAGCATTGTGGTGGGATGAGCTACAAGCAGATAGACGCTGCAAAGGCAAGCAGAAAATTAAAATTTGTGATCGAATGATTACAAAGATGAAGGAAAATTTCATCCCAAGAGACTATCAAATTTCTCTGTTCAGGAGGATGCACAACCTGAGACAGAAGCTTATGACGGTGAAAGAATACACTGAGGAATTCTATCGACTGAACATCAGGGAAGGTCATCGGGAGAGCGATGATGAGAAGGTTGCCAGGTATATGAATGGCTTGAGATATGATATCTAGGACGAGATGAGCATGGTAACCATCCAAATGGTAGAATATGCTTATCAGATGGCTCTGAAAGCTGAGGAGAATCTGAGCCGTAAGCAGAGTCAAAGGGGCTGAGGCAGAAGTCATCCCAGAGGCAAGTCAGTTTCCCAGGACAAATACCAGAAGCCCAAGGAGGAATGGAAGAAACCTCATGGTAAAGTTGAGAGAGGTGGAACCTCACAGCGAGGGTCGTACATTGAACAGAGAGGCCAGCATAATGAGAAGAGGGGAGATTATGCTGACAACAACACTTTTCCTCGTACCGGAGGCAGAGGAAGAGGAAGAGGTGGAGTAATCACATGCTTCATGTGTGGAAAGAATGGGCCCAAGTCTTACGAGTGTCTAGAGAAAAAGAAGTACATTGGAGAAGCTCACATCGTCGAGGCACAGAGGTGAGATGTTGAGGTAGAAGACGCATAAGGTGGAAGATCATTGATGATGCGTAAAGTCCTTTTGACACCTGAGAAAGAGGTGGAAAGCTCAGTCCAAAGGACCAGACTTTTTAGAACTGCTTGCAAAACTAAGGACAAGGTATGCAAGGTCATTGTAGACAGTGGTAGCATAGATAATATCGTTTCAACCAAGATGGTAGAGAAGCTGGAGCTGGACACAATTGATCATCCAAGCCCATACAAAGTTTCGTGGCTACAAAAAGGACACCAGGTAATTGTTACTAAACAATGCTTGGTTGAATTCAAGATAGGTGGATATAATGATAAGATTTTATGTGATGTTATTCCCATGGATGTAGGTCATCTATTGCTGGGTAGACCATGGAAATATGATAGAAATGTGATTCACTATGGGAGAATGAACACATACACCCTAGAGAAGAGAGGGAGGACACGCATGTTTCTTCCAATTAAAGATAAGGAGGTGAAACCAGAAGTAAGCAACACAGTACTTCTCATGAGTGGGAAGGAACTTCTTACGGAGGTGAAGAAGAAAGAAGATCCACAATTCTTTGTGGTCAGAAAGCCAAGAATTGTTCTGACTAGCACAAGAGTGGATGATCTACCAGAAGAGATTCAGGAACTACTGGAAGAGTTCGCTAACATCGTGGTGGATGAATTACCTCGTTCATTGCCACCGATGAGGAGTGTGAGTCACCATATAGACCTCATACCAGGAGCCAGTTTTCCAAACAAAGCCGTGTACAGATTGACGCCGCAAGAAAATGAAGAAGTTAAAAGGCAAGTCCAGGAGTTATTGGACAAAGGTTTCGTTAGGGAAAGATTGAGTCTGTGTGTTATTCCAACAGTGCTTAGTCCGAAGAAAGATAGAGGCTGGAGGATGTGTATTGACTCAAGGGTGATTAATAATATAACCATCAGGTACAAGTTCTCATTGCCAAGAATGGATGATTTGATGGATTGCCTGAGTGGGGCAAAGTATTTTTCAAAGATTTATTTGAAAAGCGGATATCACCAGATTCACATGAAGGAAGGTGATGAGTGGAAGACAACCTTCAAAACCAACGAAGGACTGTATGAATGGCTTGTTATTCCGTTTGGCTTGAAAAATGCATCGAGTACCTTCTTGAGGCTGATGAATGAAGTCCTGAGGGAGTTCATCAGAAAATTTTTCATTGTGTATTTGGATGACATACTGATTTAGAGTAAGTCAGTGGCGGAGCACTTGAAGCATTTGGCTATAGTGATGAAGAAGCTCCAATAGGAGAAACTGTTGATAAATATGAGGAAGTCCTCATTCATGAAGACAAAACTCATTTACTTGGGATTTGTTATTTCGGTGAATGAGTTGAGGATGGATCCCGACAAGGTGGAAGTGATCAAGAATTGTCCTTCACCCAGAAATATTTTTGAGGTGAGAAGTTTTCATGGACTGGCTAGTTTCTACCAGAAGTTCATCAGGAATTTTAGTGGAATCAGCGCAGCGATGATGGATACAGTGAAGAAGCGACATAATTCTTTTCACTGGACAGCCGAGGCTAAGAATATCTTCAGATTGTTGAAGAGGAAGATTACGGACCAACTAGTGTTGGTGTTGTAGGATTTCCTGAAGACGTTTCAAGTGAAATGTGATGCAAGCAGGTTTGCCATAGGAGCGGTCTTGATTCAGGAGGACAGATCGATTGCATATTTCAGTGAGAAGTTGAATGAGGCAAAGGTGAAACACTCCACATACGACAAAGAATTCTATGTTGTCATCCAGGCATTGAAGAAGTGGAGGCATTACTTGATCCCAAAGGAATTTGTTTTGTATAGTGATAACCACGCATTACAGTTTGTGACTCAACATGAGAAGTTGAATCAGAAACATGTAAAATGGGTAGAGTATATGTAGAATTTCACATTTGTAATTAAACACATTTCGGGTACTGCTAACAAAGTGGCTGATGCTTTGAGCAGGAAGTGTTTGTTGTTATAGGAGTTACGAGTCAAGACCTTAGGTTTTGATGATCTCAGGGACATGTACGCAGGTGATGCAGATTTTGCAGAAGTATATGAAGCAGCTAAGAACCTAGTTCTTCGAGACGGAAGCCCGTGGATGGACTACATGATCCAGGAATGATTGTTGTATAGAAGTAATCAGCTGTGTATTCTGAATTTCTCCATGGGGGAGAACTTGTTAAAGGAGCAACATAGTGGTGGATTAGCAGGACATTTTGGCCATGACAAAACATTCGCGAAGTTGAGCGAGTCATACTTTTGGCCGAGAATGCAAGCAGATGTTAAGAGATTCATTGATATATGTAGAGTTTGCCAGCATTCGAAGGGGAGGAAGCAGAATGTAGGTTTTTATCAGCCCTTGCCCATACCAGAAAGGCCATGGGAGGCAATAAGCATGGATTTTGTATTGGTGTTGCCAAGGACACAAAGAGGTGTGGATTCAGTCTTTGTGATAGTGGATAGGTTTTCTAAGATGCGACACTTCATCCCATGCCATAAGACCAATGATGAAACTCACATCGCAAATATGTTCTTCAAAGAGGTCATTCGACTTCATGGGTTTCCAAAAAGCATAGTTTCGGACAGAGACACGAAATTCATAGGGCATTTTTGGAGGACCTTATGGAAGAAGCTGGTAACTAATTTGATGTTTAGTTTGGCTTATCATCCTCAGATGGATGGACAAACAGAAGTGGTCAACAAAAGTCTGGGAGACTTGCTAAGAAGCTTGGTGACAGAGCACCACAGCCAGTGGGACAAAATATTACCACGGGCAGAGTTTGCGTACAATGACTCGGTGAATCGGAGCACAGGCCAGAGTCCATTTCAAGTTGTCTATGGGATGCAACCAAGAGGATTTTCTGAACTGAGGGATTCAGAACAGACTGCTACTAGCAGCGATGGTGCAGAAGAATTCACTGAGGTGATGAAAGAACTTCACAGCAGGGTGAAGGAGCGGTTGCTGGAATCAAGCCAGGGATATAAGCGCAGAGCTGACCAGTGGAAGAGACAACTTCAGTTCGAAGTTGGTGAATTAGTTATGGCACATTTGAGGAAAGAAAGGTTCCTGAGGGGAACATACAATAAGCTAAAGATGAAGAAAATCGGGCCATGTAAGGTCTTGAAAAAATTCGGGGAAAATGCTTATGAGATCGAGTTACCGGATGGGATCGAAATATCTCTGATATTCAATGTCACAGATTTATACCCATACAGGGCTGGAGAAGCAGAAACTAGAACTGAGCAGCCAGTAATCCAGTTGATGGAACAGATTCCATTTGCAGAGAAGCCGCAGATGGAATGCATACTGGACAAGAGAGTGGGTAAGAAGACCAGGAGGAAAGAATACTATGAGTATCTGGTCAAATGGAGGGACCATCCAATGGAAGATGCCAGCTGGGAGAATGAAGCAGAGATACAGAGGCATGGACAGACCATGTAGGAGCTCATGGACAGGATCCCATGAAAATTTTCAAGCGAGGGAGTATGATGCAGGAGCATCGCCAACACATCAAGCGAGCCAGTGCGGAAGCGGAGGACAATTGGACAAGCCAGCACAAATTTTGAAAATAATGCTTTGGAATTGTGCGCGATCTTAAATGAAGTCATTTAAGAAGAGGTGCCTTTGTATATTGTAATGGACCTTGAGCGGATAGCTCTCATCCTTTAGTATATAGACGACATTTAAGATAGTTAATACAGGTAGATAGGATTTTTAATTCTAAGACTAGACAGTTTAGGAGGTGGAGGGAAAACGGATATAGACATCCTCATTGTATCATTGTAGTATTAGCCTGAGAATAGAAGAGAATCCAGGAAGAGCATAGAGAAGTAGAGAGTTGTGTGAAGAACATCCATGTACAGACATTTGAATTAATATAAAGCTTTGATTCGAATTCATGGTTTGTGTTGTTCTCTGTGTATTGAGGTTGTACTCATGAATGTTTTCTTCCTGTTATACATTTGCTTTTATATGTTGTGTATATGATTTCATGGTTGAATTGAAGTCTGAGAGGATGAGGAAATGAGTTTCAATTGTTTCTCTATTTGAGCCAGAGAATTCCTGCAAGGAGTGCAGTCGAATTGTCCGCAAGGAGTGCATTGACAAAGGGGTTCAAATAGAGATAACTTTTGTCTCATTCATCCCAAGGTGTAGTTGGGCACATAAGCCATGCAAGGAGTGCACAGGCCGAGAGAAGTTCAGGGTTGCGAACCTGAGTAAAGTGGTGAAAGACTGCTGCTGCAGGTGTGCGCAAAGTCGAGGGACTTCAACACTTAGACGTTGTTGAAGATTTGCCGCAAAAAGTGCGGGCAAGAAGGTTTTCTTTCTGATGACATGGAGTCGTGGGGAGAAGATTAGGAAGGATAGGCCTTTGAAATTGTGGAAGAATAGTGCAGGCAAGTTGTGTTTTGAAAAGGGGTGAGAAGCATCGCAAGATACACGTAGGTGGATGAGTTCCATGGGGAACACTCAGTCATTTGCAGSAATCATCCAAGTGGAAACGGACGGACGAAATCTTCGATGATATTTCGCAAATCACCGTGAGTCGTTGGATCTCACGGAGGTGCAGGGAGGTTACAGCGTAAGTGTGGAAGAGGTTTTAAGCTCAGGAGGGGCAGAGTCGTTGATCCAAGCCACAGAAGCCGTCGAATTTACATGTGAAATTGTGTATCGGGGTTTCGTGAGTCGAAGCTCCAAAGTATTGCATCAGAAATCACGATATTATGATACGCGATATGCCAACAAGTTGAAGGATAGTGGGGCCACAGGATTTGGTGGAAGACAGGTGGCGCATAATATCAGAGTTCGGGGAAAGTAAAGTCCCGAAACCATTGTCATTAGGATTCGCGATCCAGTGAATTCTGAAATCCCGATAGAAGTGACGGGAGTGGAAAAGTCAGCTCACACGTGTACGTTGGAGTTCAGCGTATCAGGCATCAGGAGTTGGTAAGATGAGTTTCTTGGTATCGTGAGTAATGAAATCGCGATAGGGAAATTTTCGATAGAGGAAAGAGAAAAGTCAGCATTGACTGGTCATCGGGTCTCAGGGATTCAAGGGCCCAGTGTTCGACCTTTGACATTGCGAAGTCACGAAGTCCAATTCCCCGATAAGCAAAGAGAGGGAATCGCATGGAGAATTCTGTGGGTACAAATTTCTCGACAGGGAAATAGAAGGATGTTTGAGTTCTTTGAGCCAAGGTAGGAGAAGATCCTGTGAGAGGACGTGCATCAAGGAGCATGGTTGCACCAATGAGGTTCTTCTGGCTTCCACTATCAACAATAAAATGCAACAGGGTGCCCTTCACACACATTTGTGAATGAAAAATGTGCTCCCCCTCTTCAGGATCTGTTGGTTCTTCTGGTTGAATTGTTGTGGTCGCAACAATAGTAGTGGGTCTGCATCAATGATCTATCCTTTACCAGTATTTTCAGAATCAGATTCTGAATCAGGATTTGGCTCCTTGTCTTTGATCTCGGCCACCAATGATTGTTTTGAGAGACATTCATCGGTGTTGTGCCAGGGGATTTTGTGGAAATCGTACCATTTTCCAGTGTCCTTCTTTGTCTTCCCATGACCCTTCTTTTCCTGTGGCTTGGACTGGTTTTCAGGAGACTATTTGTTAGGGTTGTCTTTGTCATACTTTGGTTGTTGCGGATTTGCAGACCTGAAATCTCATTTGTTCTGGTGTTTAAATTTCTACTCAATTTTAACAACATATTGATAGGCAGCATCGAGTGATGATATGTCCAGAAAATCCATTTCAGTTTGGATGTATCTGTGTAGAACCCCACGGTATTTCAGAATCAAATGTCGTTCGAAGTCCTTTGATACCCAACTTGGTGCGCAAGGTATGGAAGGTATTGGTGAAATATGGAATTGCTTGGCCCCTCTCTTGCCACAATGTGGTCCATCTCATGTACTGATCCTCATAGTTTTCAACACGGTAATATTGTTCCTTTACCGCATCCACAAAAAAATCCCAAGTGGGCTCGGCCCCATATATTCTAGAATCTTCTCTGGAACTTTGATCCCAGTAAGTTTCCCACCAATGTTTGACATGGGGGAGATCTTTAAGGAGTGTGAAGGTGATCTTTTCTCTATCGAAAAAATTGTGAACAGAGAAATAACCTTCTAGCAAGTTTAACCATTTATCTAGGGCATCCGCATCTATTTGACCTTCAAATATAGGAATATCAAAATTGACCTGTACCTTAAAAGGAGAGGTGCCTCCAAAGTGGCCGCTTGATGAAGATGTGTCTAATGCTATCGGGAGGCATTGAAGGATGTGGGAAAAATTCTCCATCATTTCATCCCTTTGTCGCGTGAGAGCTTGCTCAAGCAACAGACTTATAGGATCGTTTGCTCTGTCATTTTTATTTTCTTCCACCATTGAGGGTTTCTTGGGTGTGAAAGAGAGATTGTCCTCAAGAGAGACAATCTTGAGACCCAACTTGCTATACTCAGACCTCGTCGAGGACATGCACTGAAAAAAAAAATGATCAAGAACAGCCTGCTCTGATACCACTGAGCTGGATTATTTTCGGCACGAAATGAGAGTGGAGATATAATAAAGAAATTCACAGAGATATCACAGATATTCAATAATATAATAGAAATGTATCAAATATGCAACCATAAACACAGATATACAGTAATACATGATTTCTATTAATGAAAGAAATGTACAGAGACTGCAAAAGTATAGAGTGAAAGACTCGCTAGAATGGTGGCAGTGTATCTCTGAGAAGAGATGTGATGGCTACTCCCATTCGCAAGGAGATGATTACAATAAGGATATGAAGGCATTTTTACAATAAATAGGAATTCCTAAAACCCTATACATCCAAAAACCTAACCCTATGAGATGAAGTGCCAAAAGTCATGTGGGCCATGTTTGGGTAAGTTAGTACATCAACCTCCTAGGGTCGTAACTTTTGCATAGGATCTTCGTTTTAAGCGTATAATCGCTCGTTAGAAAGGTATCATCGAGGAGATTCATTGTGGGGGATCAATGATGCCTTTTGATATCATTGAGAACCTCGATCTCAAAAAACCTTCATCTGGGCCCTCAAAATGGCCCCAGAAGTTAAAAACTGCTAAAAATAGTAAATTGCCAAAATTGCCAGAAAACTATTTTGAGCCAGTCGAAAAAGGTGGGTGGCCACCGATATCCACCTGGATCATTGTCATGCCATTTTCGGTGGTATTTGTAACATCATATAACTCCTCATAGTTAGAGGTTTATGGCCATATGAAGTTGGAGAACCCTCATGAGTCATATAGAATCCCCTAAAAGTCAAAGTGTTTGCAAAAGAAATTATTTAAATAATAAAGTAAATGGAGAACTCTGTAAAACAAGGAAAGTGTAATGCTACATGAAATTATAAGTAAGAGGCAAAGCTCTCTCATTTAATTACACTTGAACACATTCAATATATTTTTTTGTGTGAGGCTTATTGAAAGTACTCATTGATACATATGAAGTTGTGAAAGTCGGAGGTAGTATGAAGGGTTGACGATGAAATTCTCAAAATTACAGTGAATACTAAAAAACCTTATATTTTTATGCGTACGCGGGCTGACAGTGTATTAGGGTGCGTACATACGGAGGCGTACGTGGGATGGAAGTGTATTAGGGTGCGTACATGTTGGTAAATCCATGGAAACTTGAGAAGATGAAAATGCATAGGTTCTAGATTCTGAGATCAAGCTCCCAGGAAGGTCTACAGTGCTCAGATACATCAGATCTATCCATTGGTTCAAAAGCTATGTCTTATTTCTATGAATAGATGGATTTTGATGCATGCATGAGAAATGGTTATGGAGATTTGAGGATTATCCCTAGAAAGACTAGTGGTTGCATGGGATCTTCTGTATAAGTCAGATATACAGAAATACAATGCTGGTATATTTATCATTGATACTTCCTGTTAGAATTGAGGAACATCTTGTATTTCTTGGAATATGGCTAAGTGTTTGTGGTACATGGTTGAGAGATTGTATTTGTGAAGTGGTTGATGTATTGAGAGTTTGAATATCAGAAAGGGTTTGATGACTAGATCATGTGAGGGTTATTATACTTGTTCGTGATTACACACACTTATATGGCACATGACTAGAGAGAGATATATATGCTTTGGGTAAAAGTTATGTATGAGGATGCATGCACAGGGTAGAGTTACAGTCTGGATACAGTGACAAGTTGCAAATCTATTTGAAAGAAGTTCCAGAGGATTAGAATTTTTCAAGAGAAAGGAAACCCTAGTTTTCAGAAGGCATACGCGGGTTGCATAATAGTTTGGTAGTGTACATACGTGGATTGCTTAACAAATAGAGCGTGTGCATACACATGTTGCAACACTACAAGTCGTGTACCTATTGTATTTTTATTGATACATGTTCAACTCAGGTACATATTGATTATAGGGTAGTTGTATAGTTTGGATGCAGGTCAGTGGTATAGGTTGATATAGTTGTACAGTGGTATATCTCATAGTGATAGTGTGACAGTGGTTTCATCATTCTACTTATACATCAGGGTGGTTGGACAGGACAAGGACAGGTGGTTGTATCCACCTTCTGGTTTTTGTCGAAGAACATAGCGGGTTGTAGCCAGAGAATTTGGGAGTTGGAGCTTACCTTAGGTTATAGCTTGAGAAACTAGGGGGTTGGAGCCTCCTTCCAGTTGCAGCTGGAAAAAAATGGAATCTGGTTCTTCCAATGAATGTAATTCTTCAAGACATATAAGAAAACACATTATGTTTTTTCCTCTTTCTTTGGCTTTTCACGTAAAAAAATTGTTGTATTGTGTATGTGTGTGATTGTTCATTTGTTCATTGTTTATTTACTCTGTAACTATTGGATGATAATGCTACATTAATATCACACTTGCATTTTTGGTGAAAAAGGATTAAATTGATCTATTATTGATCCACCCCCCTTCTCAGTAGTCCAACAAAGGTAAGACATGGAAAGGTAAGGCATGAAAAGTAAAGGAAAGGCTAGACATGATAAGGAAAGGTATGGCAAGGCAAGGTCTAGGTATAGGTCAAGGTATAGATCATGGTCTAGTTTATGGTATAGGTATAGGTCATGATCTATGTATAAATCAAGAAAAGGCAAGGAAATTCAAAGCAATGCAAACAAAGGAAATGGGAGGCAAGGCAATGCAAGAAAAGGAAAGACAAGTCAAGAGATGTAAAGGAAACGCAATGCAAGGAAACACAAGACAATGAAAGGAAAGTTAAGGCAAGAGATGGATAGGAAAGGAAATGAAAGAAAATGAAATGCTTGACATCACAAGGAAAGTCAAGGATGGACATGGAAAGGAAGGGCATTACAAAGAAAGGTCTAGGTCTATGTTGTTAGCATAGATATTTGTAGTATTCGCAGAACCAGTGAATTTGGAGATTTCATAGCACATATTGAGTGCAACTTCCCTCATCACCATTATTGCATTTATGAAGTTGGTTTCAGTAAATCTCATTGTTTTCAACATCCATTTTTTAAAAGGAAATATTTGAGTTCTACTCCTAGTTCAGAAAGGAATCATGGAATCTAATGCAGATTGGATGGAAAAGGGAAATTGGAGATGATGATGATCCATTTTTTATAGTGATTAGTTTTTTCAAACTTGAAGTGTTAAGAAAATATTATAATTGCACCTACTGGAGGCATCTACAATCTCTTAATCCATAAACTAAGATTTTTTGTGTATTTGAAGATTTGTTGCATCACACAAAAAACCATAGATATTTGTCAGTGTCTGGCGCTACGGAATTACCTAGATAGAGACAGAAAAGGCGCTACAGAATCACCTAGCAACACATAGAAAAGGCGCTACAGAATCTGCAGAGCACTTTTATAGGAGGGTGCTACGAAATTTCTCGTAGCGGTTACTGTTAAAAATTTGATCATATTACCTAAACGATGAAGTGGGCTTCTATAAAAAAAAAATTGGAGTAAGATGATATCCATCTTGACTTGCTACCCAAATTTCAGCCTGACCTAGTTTGGAATTTGAGAGAAACAATTAAAACACCCGTGCATTGCGAAATGTGTTGCAATTTCTCAGTTTTTCATAGTGGATTGGATATTATCCTTGTTGGGAGGTTTCCATTGTTGATTAATTGGTTAGGTTGTCATTGATGTCAACCCTTGAATAAATTCCAGTAGTGAATTTCGGTAGCACAAAGATTTGGGTAATGGACCCAAGTTTGTCTGATGTATAATGGTATGAGTTTTGATATATTTGCAGGTAAGATTATTCTATATGGATATTACATGTCATGCCATTTCCAGTGGTATGTGAAATATCACATAACTCCTCACGGTTTGAGAGTTACGTCCTTACGAAGTTGAAGGACCCTCATATGATTGGCTTGAAACCCCAAAAGGTCAAAGAAGTCAAAGTGCTTGCAAAGAAGAAATTATTTAAATAATAAACTAAAGTGACAAAGTCAAAGAGGATTATTTAAATAATAAAGTGAAGTGAAAAAGTCAAAGAGGATTATTTAAATAATAAAGTGAAGTGACAAAATCATAGAGGATTATTTAAATAATAAAGTGAAGTGACAAAGTCAAGAAGGATCATTTAAATAATAAAGTACATAGAGAACTTTCTAATTATGGAAAGTGGTTATAAGAAGGTTTACCCTAAAATGAGGAAAATGGGTTAAGTGGTCAAGTGGCTATTGGATACATGGACAAGTGGAAATTTGGGCAAAGTTGGACATAGGTGACTATGTGGACAAAGTGGCCTAGAATATTCTTCTAAGGAAGATACTTCGAGAGTATAAATAAGAGGCAAGGCTCTCTCATTTTAATCACATTTGAGAATATTGAATATATATAGGTGACTAAGGTAACCAAAGGATATGTAAGCAGAATTTCAGAGGGAATGTGAAGTAAATAAGGCCGAAATTCAAGGGAGAATAAATTATTTTGGTTATGTTTTCTAAGGTATGTTATTTATAGGTCATCTCACCATGTTCGCAATAAAAAAAATTCTAGAATGATTTAGACTGTGAAATTGGGAGGCCATTGAGGAAGCATATCCAAGTCGTTTTGGTACGAATTTAATTTTGTTCGTAGTTTTATTTTTGGATTTACACTCCATGGTAAATAGGGTTTGTGGCTAGTCCTGAAACTAGTCTAGAACAGGTGTTTCAGGTAAAAGCGTCATAAATTCTTCATAATAGATCCAACTTTAGTAAGACAAAATGTGTTGGGTAGAGTACAAGTTGTAGTAGTATGTGTAACATTTTCATATCCATACAACAAATATTCCATGTGGGGCATGCTCTACAAGTTCACTATCTAGAATAAGCCAGAATTCAACAAGGTATGCCATTTTTTCTATAACTCCTTTTCTGAGAGGTTCCAAGTAGTGACACCTAGAGGAATTGAATAAAACACATTGAAGGACATTGTGTACTATTTTTATATCTTTATTCATTACAAGTACATAGTTATGATTATTTCAAGTTAGGGTTGTTGACTAATCCAAAACTAGTCATGTGAGACTAAAGTAAAGTGTTATGAAAATGCTAGTCTCTTGTTGTTAAAGTTAAAGAATGTTTGCAGGTTGAGGTACAAGTTGGTGAATGTTTGATGCACTTTTTTATGGTACAATTTTATTACAGGTTGTTTGGTACAGGATGGTTCACGGTTGATGCACTTGTTTATGGTACAGGTTGATTACAGGTTGAGGTACAGGTTGATGCATGGTTCAGGTTATTGGTATAGATTGTTTGGTGCAGGTTGATTGGTACAAGTTTACAGCAATATATCTCACAGTGATAGTGTGACAATGGTTCCATTATTCTACTTATACGTCAAGGCAACTGGACAGGGAAAGGACAGGTGGTTGTAGCCACCTCCCTGTTGTAGCCGGAAAACGTAAGGGGTTGTAGCCTCCTTCTGGTTATAGCCAGAGAATTGGGGAGTTGGAGATTCCCTCAGGTTGTAGCTTGAGAAAATAGGGGGTTGGATCCTCCTTCCAGTTGTAGCTGGAAAACAAAGGAACTTGGTGCTTCCAATGAATGTAATTCTTCAAGACATATATGAAAAATCATTCAGTGGTTTTCTCCCGCTTTGGGTTTCCATGTAAAAACACTAGTGTACTGTGTATGTGTATGATTGTTCATTTGTTCATTGTGTATTTACTCTGTAAATATTGGATGATAATGCTACATTGATATAACACTTGCATTATATGGTTAAAAAGGATTTTATTTCTCCATTATTGATTCACCCCCCCTCTCAGTAATCCAACAATTGGTATCAAAGCAGGTTCCTTCATAAATCAGTTTAACCAATGAAAATTAGATCATGGAGAGAAACAACGTGTATAAAAATGGAATACCGTAGTTTGATGGAGAAAAGTATGCATTTTGGAGCATAAGGATGAAGACATATATACAGGCACAGGGATTTGAAATTTGGCAATCAATTGTAGATGGATACACATCACCAGCAGTTTCAGCCACAAATGACAAAGCCGTGAAACTCGGTCAGAATTATTCCAAAGCCACAAATGCACTTCTGAATGGTCTTAGAGTATCGGTATTCATCAAAGTTGCACATTGTAAATCTTCTAAAGAGATTTGGGAAAAAATTCGAAATATTTATGAATGAGATTCAAAAGTCAAAGAAGCAAAGCTTCAAACTTACATAGGTCAGTTCGAACAACTAAAGATGAAGGAAGATGTGAATATTGCAGCTCACTTTTTACGAGTCGATGAAACAATAAATGCAATCTTGGGATTGGGAGAATAATTCAAAGAATCTGTAATTGTTCAAAAGGTACTAAGATCTCTTTCTATGAGATTTGACCCTAAGAATCAGCACTAGAAGAAAGAACATATCTAAACTCAATAAGCATGGATGAACTACATGGAATCTTCACAGCTTATGAAATGAGAACTGAACAGGAAAATCCAGATATAAAATAAGCATCCTTCAAAGCATCCAAAAGGTCAAAACAAAAGGGAAAGCAAAAAGAAAAAGAACATAGCAGCAATAATGATGTCTCGGAAGATGATGAAGAAGCGTCCAACTTTGTTAGAAGATTTGTTTTAATTGTGATGGTATTGGTCATTTTTCTAACAAATGTCCTCATAATAAAAAAAGAAATGATGAATGTTACTCAAATAGAAAAAATATATATATAAAGTCAAAAGAACCACAAATAAAGTTTTCAAGAAAAGCTTATGCACCAAAGAAGACATCTCATTATCAAATTAATATGAAGTCAGTGACAGTGAGACAAAAAGAGTTCTATTCATAGCAGTAGAAGACTCTGATAAAGAAGACTTCGAAGAAGAATATGAAGAGGCCGAAGAATAATATGAAGAGGCATAGTTTGACTACCGAGAAGAATTATTGTGTGCCATAGAATTTATCAGAAGAGAAAACAAGAAAAACAAGAAACTACAAGAGGAACTATACAAGAAAGAAGACACTCAAGAACTAGAACAAATGATCACAAATTTGAAGGTTCAAATTGAAGAAGATAAAAGAATTGAAGAATCACTCAAAGAACAAATAGAAGGAAGATATTGGATCATTGGAAATTTGGAAGAAGAAATTGTCACATTAAGAAAGGATATTCAAAAGAAAAATATGCAGAACAACTCAAAAGTTTTGAATGACATTATCAGTAGTCAAAAACCTCATCATGTCAAGTCTGGACATAGATACAATCAGAAAGAAAAGTGATCAAGCTCCAAAACAACAGAACAAGAAACATATCCAAAATGCTATGCAGAAACAATCAAAGGGGATAGGAAGGTCTACAAAGAAAATTGCAGGGACACTCCTCCACCAAGAAGATTCATATTTCAAAATCAATGATCGATAAAAATAGATAGGCCTCAGGAAGAAGAAGGATCCATAAGAGTACCTCCTTTCAGAATATCTTCAATTCCCAGGTATCAAAATATCTTTTTTCGTTTATGTTATGCATGTAATAATTTTGGACATAAAGTTGTGAATTGCAAAGCTAACAATAGGAACATAAACAAATTTTAAAGTCATACACAAAAGGGTTATCCAAGAAGACCTAGTGAAAAATAGAGAAGAAGTTACAACATGTTTGAATATTTGAGCATTGAAGTGGAATGCTATGAATGTAACAACTTTGGACACAAATTTGGACACATGGCCAAATATTGCATAATGACAGTCCCTCCTAGAGAACCAAAACAGAACAAAAACAATCACAGACAGAAACCTTAGAACAGGAACATTCACAGAAATGAAGAATGCACACTCGCTCAACAAGCTAAGCAGAAGAAACGTGGCTTGTATGTTGACAATGGATGTTCAAAACACATGGCAGGTGACAGAGACAGGTTTCTTACATTAAGAAAGGAAAGAGATGGATCAATCTCCTTTGGAAATGATGATTCAACTAAAATCGTTGGAAAAGGCACAGTCAGAATTGGGAATAAGAATACCAAGGTAGAAAATGGTCTACTAGTAGATGATATGAAACATAATCTTCTAAGTGTGATTAAAATGTGTGACCAAGGTCATAAAGTTACTTTTGATTCAAAAAAGTGCGAGATAAGAAAAGAAGGTTCAGGAAAATTGATTGCAACAACTGTGAGAACTTCAAGCAACATATATGTATTAAGTGAAATTGGAAGTGAAAAGTGTTGCCTAGGAAAGGAAGATGAAAGTTGGCTATGGAATAGAAGAATGAGTCACATACATTTTGAAAAACTTTTCAAAGTCAACAAAAGGGAAGCAGTTAGACAAATTCTGCAGATCACGAAACCAACCAACACTTTATGCAAGCATTGTCAATAAGGAAAGAAAATAAATACCAGGTTTAAATCAAAAGAATATTCAACAACAAGACCACTAGAAATTTTGCATACTAATCTAGTTGGACCAAATAGAAAAAAAGGGTTTAAAAGCTGAGAAATAATTTATGTTATTAGTTGATGATTATACAAGAATGATTACAGTTTTCTTTCTAAGGAATAATTCAGAAGATTTTTAAAACTTCAAGGTCTTCAAGAAAATGGTTGAAAATGAAATGGATTCAAAAATCAAATGCTTGAGATCTGATAATGGAGGAGAGTTTACTTCAAAGGAATTTATGGACTACTGCAGCAGACATGGAATAAAAATTCAATTCTTTGTTCCTAGGAAGCCTCAACAGAATGGAGTTGTTGAAAGAAAGAACATGACAGTACAGGAAATGGCTCAAATAATGCTAATTGATTCCAAATTGATAGATATATTTTGGACACAGGAAGTGCATACAACAATTCACATTCAAAATAGAGTAATGCTTAGAAACAACACTGAAAAAACTCCCTACGAGCTATGGAAAGGAAGACCAGCAAATGTGAATAACTTTAGAGTTTTTGGAAGCAAATGCTACATCAAAAGAGAAGTTGGAAGAATGGGAAAGTTTGACTCTCGTGTGGACAAAGGAGTAATTGTTGGTTAATAAAGTACAAGGAAAGAATACAAGTGTTAGAACCTGAGATTGAACAAATTTGTGGAAAGCATCAACGTAACAATTGATGGAACAAGTACACAAGAATTAAAGGAAGAAGACAATGAATCAATGGAACTTCTTTACGAAGAAGAAACAAAAGATGAAAAAGAAGTATAAGGGGAATATGAAGAGGATCTAACAAAAGTAGAAGAGAAATTTTAGCAAGTGCCTCCAAAGACACCTAGTAGACGAGTACAGAAGAATCATCCTTCAGATCATATTATCGGAAACAAAGATGCAAGAGTTGAGACTAGAAGAAGAATTCGTTCACCAGAAAAACGCACCTAACACTCTCATCTACGATTGAACCAACTTGTTTTGAAGAGGCCAACAAGGATGAATTTCGGAATAAGGCCATGGATGAAGAATTGGATCAAACAGAGAAAAATGGCACTTGGGAATTAGTTCCAAGACCAAAGGATAAGAATGTGGTCAGAACAAAGTGGGTATACAAGAATAAATTGAATGAAGATGGACATGTTACAAGGAACAAATCTAGATTGGTTTGTAAAGGATATGCACAGGTTGAAGGAATCGACTTTGAAGAGACATTTTCCTAAGTTGCTAGAATGGAAGAAATATGTTTTCTTTTACCTTATGCATGCTCCAAAAATATTAAAGTGTATCATATGGATGTAAAATCATCTTTTTTGAATGGGGAACTTGAAGAAGAAGTCTACATTGAACAACCAGAAGGATTTTAGTTGTCAAAGAACACAGATTATGTGTTTAAATTAAAGAAGGCCTTGTATGGTATAAAATAGGCTCCTAGAGCATGGTACTCTAGACTGGATAAATATCTACAGTAGGCAGGGTTCATAAAAGGAAGTACAGACAACAACCTTTACCTCAAGGAAACTCAAGATAGTATTTTATTAATTGAATTTTATGTTGATGATATTATTTTTGGAAGTACTGATGACAGGTTAAATTAGAAATTTGCAAAGGACATGCATAATGAATTTGAAATGTCATTACTTGGAGAACTATCCTTCTTTCTGGGTCTTCAAATACATCAAAGAAACTAATGAATTTTTATTTCTCAATCCAAGTATATCAGGGAAATGCTAAAAAGGTTTGGAATGGAAGATTGCAAAGTTGCAAACCAGTTATCACTCCCATGCAAACCAAATGAAAGTTGAGAAAAGATGATGATTCAAAGTCTACAGATCATAGGAAATACAAGTCAGTGATTGGTATCCTACTATATGTGATAGAATCTAGACTAGATGTAATGCAGGAAGTTGGATAGGTGGCACGATTTCAAGCAGCACCATAGGAATCACATGTATTAGTAGTGAAGAGGATTTACAGATATCTCAAAGGAACAAAATAGTTTCGATTCTTGGATCCAAAAGGAAAGGATCTATCACTTATTTCCTACACATATGTAGATTGGGCAGGTTGCATTGATGAACGACGAAGCACCAGTGGAGTAGCGTTCTACTTGGGTGAGTGTTTAGTATCATGGATAAGAAAGAAACAATCATTAGTATCTTTATCTATAGTTGAGGAAGAGTATATTGCAACAACAACATGTTGTACATAGGTTATATGGATGAAACAAACTTTGACAGATATGCAGGTTGAGTATGATGATCCCATTCCAATATATTGTGATAATACAAGCACCATCATTATCTCAAAGAACCTAGTGATGCACTCCAAGATGAAGAACATTCCAATAAAGTATCACTTTCTACGGGAACAAGTTGCAGAAAATAACATCAGGGTTGAATATGCGGGAAAAAAAGAACAAGTGGCAGACATCTTTACAAAACCGCTTCCACAAGAAGCCTTTGGGTATCTTCTCCAGAGACTCAGATTTATTTCTACTCCAAAATGAATGCTTTTGAATGCTTATCTTATATGTCTTAGATGTACATGAAGAAGCACCATAAAGAGGACAGTTTAGGTTGGGAGATTAGACAAGTAAGTTAGGGGGAGCAGCCCCGAATGGAAAGATACATTTTCCATTGATGAAAAAGGGGGTGATATTTATCAAATGCACAAGACAGAGGCATCGTTTAAGGGGGGGCGTTGGTCACGGATATTTAGGCATGGTTCCAGGGTGAGCATGAGTGATATGATTTCAGTATTTCATTAGAGTGTTTCCATCAATGTCAAAGGGGGAGATTGTTGATTAACTGGGATTTGTTTTCATTGATTTCAACCCTTGAAGAAAGTTCGGTAGTGAATTCTGGTAGCACAATGTTTTGGGTAATGGACCCAAGTTTGTTTGATGTATAATGGTATGAGCTTTGATATAGTTATAGGTAAGACTATTCTATATGGATAGTACAGGTCATGCCATTTTCGGTGGTATGTGTAACGTCACATAACTCCTCTCGGTTTGAGATTTATGGCCTTACAAAGTTGAAGGACCCTCATATGATTTGCTTGAAACCCCAAAAGGTCAAAGAAGTCAAAGTGCTTACAAAGAAGAAATTATTTAAATAATAAAGTGAAGTGACAAAGTCAAAGAGGATTATTTAAATATTAAAGTGAAGTGAAAAAGTCAAAGAGGATTATTTAAATAATATAGTGAAGTGACAAAATCAAAGAGGATTATTTAAATAATAAAGTGAAGTTACAAAGTCAAGGAGGATTATTTAAATAATAAAGTAAATAGAGAACTTTCTAATTATGGAAATTGGTTATAAGAAGGTTAACCCTAAAATGAGGAAAATGGTTTAAGTGGTCAAGTGACTATTGGATACATGGACAAGTGACAAATTGGACAAAGTTGGACATAGGTGATTATGTGGGCAAAGTGTCTATGTGGACAAAGTGGCCTAGAAGATTCTTATAAGGAAGCTACTTGGAGAGTATAAATAAGAGGCAAGGCTCTCTCATTTTAATCACACTTGAGAATATTGAATATCTACAGGTGACTAAGGTAACCAAAGGATATTGAAGCTGAATTTTAGAGGGAAGGTGAACTAAAGAAGGCCGAAATTTAGGGGAGGATAAATTCTTTTGATGATGCTTTCTAAGGTATGTTATTTATAGGTCATCTCACGATTTTCACAATAAATTTATTTCTAGAATGATTCAGACTGTCACATTGGGATTCCATTGAGTAAATATATCCATGTAGTTTTAGTACGAATTTCATCTTGTGGGTAGTTGTATTTTTTGAGTTACACTCCGTGGAAAATAAGGTTTATGGCTAGTCCTGAAACTAGTCTAAAACAGGTGTTTCGGGTACAAAATTTATAATTTCTTCATAACAGATCCAAATTCAGTAAGACCAAATGTGTTGGTTAGAGTAAAATATGTATTATTCTATGTAAAAGTTTCATATCCATAGAAAAAACATTCCATGCGGGGCACTCTCTACAAGTTCGCTCACTAGAATAAGACAAAATTCAACATGGTATGTCATTTTGCTATAACTCCTTTTCTGAGAGGTTCCAAATAGTGAAACCTAGAGGAATTGCATAAAACACATTGAAGAACATTGTGTACTATTTTCATATATTTATTCATTACAAGTACATAGTTATTATTATTTCAAGTTAGGGTTGCCAAAACTAGTCATGTGAGACTAAATTAAAGTTTGATGAAAATGCTAATATCTTGTTGTTAAAGTTAAGGAAGGTATGCAGGTTGAGGTACAAGTTGGTGCATGGTTGATGCACTTGTTTATGGTACAATTTTATTATAGTTTGTTTGGTACAGGTTGGTGCATGTTCGATGCACTTGTTTATGGTACAGGTTGATTACAAGTTGAGGTACAAGTTGATGCATGGTTGATGCATGGTTCAAGAAATTGGTACAGGATGTTTGGTGCAGGTTGATTGGTACAAGTTTACATCATTATATATCACAGTGATATTTTGACAGTGATTCCATCATTCTACTTATATGTCAAGGAAGTTGGACGGGGCAAGGACTGGTGGTTGTAGCCACCTTCTGGTTGTAGCTGGAGAACATATAGGGTTGTAGCCTCCTTCTGGTTGTAGCCAAAGAATTCGGGAGTTGGATCTTCCCTGAGGTTGTAGCCTGAGAAACTAGGGGTTTGAGCCACCTTCCAGTTGCATATGGAAAACAAAGGAAGTTGGTGCTTCCAATGACTGTAAGTATTCAAGACATATAAGAAAAAGCATTATGTGGTTTTCTCCCGCTTTGGGTTTCCATGTAAAAAAACTAGTGTACTATGTATGTGTATGATTTTTCATTTTTTCATTGTTTATTTACTCTGAAAATATTGGATGATAATGCTACATTGATATAAAACTTGCACTATATGGTTAAAAATGACTTTGTTGCTATATTACTGATTCACCCCCTCCCTCTCAGTAATCCAACAACCACATGTCAAGGAGGGTTCGAATGGCTTCGCATGGATCAGTGAGATGTCAAGGGACACCTGCACCTAATTTTTAGCTCCATTAAAGACCTCATGTAGTGAGGTGGAAACAATTTATTAATGACTTCCAACAATTTCCTGAAAATTAGTAGTTTGTTGGATTTTTTTCTCTTTGACTATTGCCACCTATCTCCAAGGCTTAGAATCCAATAAAAGAGATGGGATTTGACCTCCTAATTATTTTTGGATGTTAGTTTCTATTTAATAGAGGAGGGAGCTCTTGGAGAGGGGTTGGATTCATGATCCAAGATATGAGAGACCTAGAGAAGTAGTTTAGTTGCTCAAATGTAAGCCTGAGGACCTGTTGTAATTAGAATTTATGCCATTAGAGATTCATGAGAATTTCTTATCAAACTTTGTGTTATTTGTTATCATTTTATCTTGTCATATTGCTTGAATGGAATTGCAGGCATTGAAGATCAATGGTTGATAACGAGGAAGGAGATTCATGAATTGGAAATGATTTGTAGTAATTGCCTCCTTTCATGATCTTTGTTCTAGTTATATTTTAAGTCATTTATGTAAAGATAATCTTTGCTTGATGATATTATTCTTTTTTTATTCTTTATTATACCTCCATCCATTAATTATATCCCTTTTGGTATGGTATCAACTTGAGTGCATTTGATCTGTAGGATGTGTTGACTCCATGCCCAATGTAATGCTTTTGCTGACAGTTTGTTGCCCTCTACCTTTCTTTCTCTTCCTTGTTGATCCACCCTTTAAAATTGATTTAATTTTTCAGGATTGAATGGTTGATGTAAAATACTTTTTTAGTGATCTTAATGAAAGAGATCATACTATGGTTTTGATGTATCAAATATGATGAAATATTATTTAATGGAAGTTAGATTTCTTTTTGTCATCTTAATCTCTCTCACTCTGAAATTTTACTTTCATTGAAGGATTCAAATGATGTTTTGTATTTGTATGACAATGGATGTTTGATTTTAATACTGTTATAGCTTTCTCAGAGTTTTGTTTTCTTGGATTTAAGAATTTCTTGTATCTAAATCATTTCTCTTCTTTTTCTAATAGCATATCCTCAAGCTAGTGGTAGATTCACTTCATTTTCTTACTAATTATTCCTCCTATCCACACTAATCCTCAAATTCCTGACCTAAGTTAAAACAATACCTCTTTTTTGGATGCACTTCACCCAGAATTTCTTGTGTTTTGACATTGTTGAACTGAGTTCTATCCATTTGGTACCATATTTAAGACTTATCTCATAAAACATTTAATGGGTATTGGGCTTATCCTCTAGAAGTGTGAGGGTGATTCTCAGTGCTAACATAGTTATAGATATATGTCTAGGTCATTGTCATGGTGTAAGGTAAATATTTGAGAAAATACTAGCAGAACAGAAAAATAATGAGAATGACAACACCAACAATAGTATCTTTATTGCATGAAAGAAACATTCACTTGCCTCTTCAAGGGGTAAACCTCTAGAAAAAAAATTCTCTATTACAATAATTCTCAAGAAAATACTTCCCCATTCCTTCTAATTCTATGTATACTAATTCTATCTTATAAAAAACATTCTAGAGGAAGATCTTTCTAGAAGTGGAATATTTTATTAAGTCTTCTTACCATTGACTTGTTCACATTATTATATAGGCCTTCTTTACTAATGTTGTCCTTATTTAGTAATGTCAACATTTATTACATATAAAACATATTATTCTACCTATGTGAGGGGTTAGGGAGGTTAGGTCCCTAACATGCCCTCCCACTTGAAAAACAACCTTTTCCTCAAGGCTCGATATAGGGAAATTGTTGTATAATGTTAGTCAACTCCCAAGTGGAATATTTTGGTGGTGTATCCTTCCACTAAAATAATACTTCCTTTATGGTGCACTGATGGAGAAAATGCTCACATTGGTCCAATACAACTTATGGCTGTAACCAAATGGATCCTTCTTCATAGAACTTAGGCAGAGTGGTTTGAGTATAACACTTAGTTCCAATCACTTTCTTTAAGAATGAGACATGAAAGACATGATGGAGCTTAGAGTGACTAGGAAGAGCCAATTTGTAGGCCACGAGCCCCACTCGCTTGTGAAATGTATAAGGACCATAAAATTTAGGAAATATTTTATGACAGTATTCATCTTTGAGTGAAGTTTTCTTATAATCTTGCAGATGAAGAAACACGTGTTCCCCTTATTGGAAGATTGGTTGGTTTCATTGATGTCAACCCTAGTCATGGGTTTTGGACTGCAACATTGATAAAGATATTTGGACATGAAGGACAATGCACCTGCAAATACAACACCAATGAATGGATAGTATACATCATGTTGTTTTCGGTGGTATGTGGCACGTCACATGAATCCTCATGGTTGAGGAGAAATGAATTTTTGAAGATGACAAAGTGAATTGAAGAAGGAAGTACATGTAGGCCCTAAAGATAATTAAAGAAAATAATTACAAAATAAGAAAGTGTCAGGTCGTCCCTAATGAAAAAAGGAAGTGAAATAAATGGTATAAATAAACATCATTATACATTCATTTGATACAAGTCAAATTTCAGAGGAAATAAGAACTAAAGAAGGTTGGATTTCAAGGGAGGATGAAGTCTTTTGGTGATGTGTTCTAAGGTATGTTATTTTCAGGTCATCTTACCATTTTTTCTATAACTTGTTTTCTAGAATGATTCAGATGGTGAAATCTCTATGGTATTGAGAAGACATATCAAGGTACCTATGGTAAAAATTTCATCTCTTTATTCGCTATAATTATGGAGATACACTCTGTGGAAGATAGGGTTTGTGACCAGTCCT
>SNQJ01S0178266.1:0-19598 GCA_010110895.2 Picea sitchensis | reverse complement strand
TAGAGATACCCAACATGTATGAGAGAACTGATGGTGGATTTATCCCATAGACCACTTAAAAGGGGGTCATGCGAGTGGTAGTATGGTAATATGTTTGTTGGATTACTGAGAGGGGGGGTGAATCAATAATAGATCAATTTAACCCTTTTTAACCATAAAATGCAAGTGTTATATCAATATAGAATTATCATCCAATAGTTTCATAGTAAATAAACAAGGAACAAATGAGCAATCATACACATACACAATACACCAATGCTTTTACATGGAAACCAAAAGAGGGAGAAAACCACATAATGTTTTTTCTTATATGTATCTAGGAATTACATTCATTGGAAGAACCAACTTCCTTTGTTCTCTAGATGCAACTAGAAGGAGGCTCCAACCCTTTAGTTTCTCAGGCTACAATCTGAAGGAAGCTCCAACTCCCCAATTTTCTGGCTACAACCAGAAGGAGGCTACAACCCCCTATGTTCTCCGGATACAACCGGAAGGTGGCTGAAACCACCTGTCCTTTCCCCGTCCAACCACCCTGAAATATAAGTAAAATGATGGAACCAGTATGACAATATCACTATGAGATATACTGTTGTAAACTTGTACCAATCAACCTGCACCAAACAACTTGTAACAACCTGTACCAATAACTTGTTCGAACATGTACCATACATCAACCTGTACCTAAAACTGTACCATAAACAAATGCATCAACCATGCACCAAACCTATACAAATAAACTGTCACAGTAACCTTTCCAAACAACATATCACAAAAACCTGTCTCATCAATATTATCAACCAAATCAGATCTACTCACCAAGATCAATCACCAAGACAACTCTCAACCATATGCACAATATCACCAAGATGTGCATCAACCAAACATAACACAACAACTCATAATCATCACCAAGATCAATATGTTCTTCTAATAATATACCAAGACAAGTATGTTACATCATCCATAAACCATGTGTCAACAATACTACTAACATGTGCCTCCAACCATGTACCAAGTTTGTATCAATCATGCATCAACTACTCATCAAATATGACTCATCAAGATGTACAAACATCATCCACTATACACATCATGTATGTGCCAACTCATCAACTACTTGTCTCAACCATGTACCCAACATGTACCTCAACCATCTACCAAATATATATACCAATATAACCATAAAAAATATCTCTAGCAACCAAATACCATAAACCATTACATCAAACCATGTGCCACAACCTCATTGTTATACAACCTCTATCTGTAACATACCTCAACCAAAAAGTCCTTATCAATTTTATCATCCTAGTCTGATTTGTATGTTTGTAAAATACCTGGTGTATATGATCACATACCTACAAACCTTCCTTAACTTCAACAACAAGAGACTAGCCTTTTCATCAAACTTTACTTTAGTCTCACACGACTAATTTTGGATTAGTCAACAACCCTAACTTGAAATAATCATAACTATGTACTTGTAATGAATAAATATCTAAAAATTGTGCACAATATTCTTCAGTGTCTTTGATGCAATTCCTCCAGATTTCACTACTTGGAACCTCTGATAAAAGTAGTTATAGCAAAAATGGCATACCTTGTTGAATTATGGCTTATTCTAGAGAGTGAACTTGTAGAGCGTTCCCCCCATTGAATATTTGTTGTATGTTTATGAACATGGTAAAAAGAATACTACATATTGTGCTCTAACCAATACGTTTTGTATTACTAAATTTGGATTTGTTATGAAGATGTTATGACATTTTTACCCGAAACACCTGTTTAGACTAGTTTCAAGACTAGCCACAAAAGTTATTTTCCACGGAGTGTAACTCCAAAAATACAATGACCCACAATATGAAATGCTTATTAAAGATACTTGGATATGTTTCCTCAACGACCTCCCACTTTCACGGTTTGAATCATTCTTTAAAAAAAAATTATTGCGAAAATGGTGAGATGGCCTGTAACTAACATACCTTAGAAAGCATCATCAAAAGAATTTATCCTCCCTTGAATTTTGACCTTATTTACTTCACCTTCCCTCTGAAATTAGGCTTAGATATCCTTTGGTTACCTCATTCACTTGTAGATATTCAATATACTCAAGTGTAATTAAAATTAGAGAGCCTTGTCTCTTATTTATACTTTCATGTAGCTTCCTCAAGGGATTACCTCCTAACCATCTTAACCCACATTCCTTATTTTAGGGATAACGCACTTCTAACCACTTGTCCACTTAGTAATTTCTCCATTAACTTTATTATTTAAATAGTTTATTTTGTATCCACTTTGACTTATAGTACACTCATCACTTCACTTTATTATTTAAATTACCTTCTAACCATCTTAACACACTTTCCTTATTTTAGGGCTAACCCACTTCTAACCACTTATCCACTTAGTAATTTCTCCATTAACTTTATTATTTAAATAATTTATTTTGTATCCACTTTGACTTATAGTACACTCATCACTTCACTTAATTATTTAAATAATCTCTTCTTTGCAACCACTTTGACTACTTTGACCTTTTGGGGCTTCTAGATGACTCATGAGGGTTCTCCAACTTCACATGGTCATAGCTCTCTAACCATGAGGAGTTATGTGACATTCCAGATACCAATGGAAATGGAATGACATGTACTATCCATCTAGAATAGTGTTTCCTGCAAATATATCAAAACGCATACCATTATACATCAAAAAAACATGGGTCCATTACCCAAACCTTTGTGCTATCGAAATTTGCTACCAAACTTTCTTCAAGGGTTGCAATCAATGAAAACCAACCCAATTAATCAACAATGTGTTGTACCAACATTCAGCGAGGGGTAACCATTGAGCCCACTAAGTTTCTCAGTCAGATGAAAAACACCAAAAATAGGTTTCCAAACATTTATTTATAGCTTTAGTTTTTCCATTAGTATGTGGGTAATAGGTGATGTTGAGATGCAATTGGGTTCCTTAGACCCTAAAAAATTATTGCCAAAAATTGTTGGTGAAAGTTGTATCACAGTCAAAGACAATATAATGAGGTAGGCCATGGAGTTTTAAGATAGTATCCGTAAAAGATTGTTCCATTGTTGATGAGGTGAATGGGTGTTGAACAGCATAAAAATGAGCATATTTTGATATATGGTCTACTACCACCATGATGACGGTCTTATTGTATTTCGGTAAGACAACCATGAAGTCCATAGAAATATTTGTCCAAATAGTAGGTGGAATTAGGAGTAGTTGGAGTGTCCCTGTAGTCTTGATAGTTTCATGTTTATATCCTTCACATGTATCACATTCAGGCACAGAGGTGTAGCTAACATTCATAAAAAATAACATTCTACTCATTCATAGGTTTTGGTAAATCTTGAATTCCCGGCTGTGGGTCAAGCATGAAGCTCAGAAAGAATTGTGTATTTAAGTTGTGACTATTTTCTTAAATACAGATGAACTTTGCGTGGAATCTCTTCATTGTTCCAAGAGTTTCCTCGAGGAGGTTGATAATGGTGTTGCAATTATTGGATCAGGAGAAACATTTTTGGTTCTTGCATCCATTCCTGGAAATCATCTTGGAGATAATATGGTATAATGAAGGAGAAGGGAAATATTGAACCTTCTTCTTCATACTTTCAAGAAAGAGTGTCAAGAACCAAAGTTTATTTTCCCTTCTTGTAAATGATCTCGTGATCATATCCAAATAGCTTGGTCACCCATTTTTGTTTCTCAGGGAATGAAATTCGTTTTTCCATAAAATACTTAAGGATTTGATGATCAATTTTAATTTTGGAATCATTTTCCCAATAGATAAGGACTCTAGAGATCCATTGCATGTAGAATAGAAAAAATTTCATTTTCTTAGATTGATTGGCCCAAATTTCTCTCTGAATTTTTTGACTAGTGAAATCCAAAGGCCTGCCATCTTGCATGAGGACTATGCCAATTCCTTTCCTTGAAGCATTACATTCCAAGACAAAAGTCTTGGTGAATTCTAGGAGTTCCAAGATAGGGATCGTGCACATAATCTCTTTCAATGCTTGGAAGGATTGATGAACTACTGGAGTCCAAGTGAAATCATTATTTTTAAGGAGAGTAGTGAGAGGTGATACAATGTTTCCATAATTTTGAACAAAATTTCGATAATATCTCATTAAACGAAGAAAAACATGTAATATATTAAGATTTTTAGGGTGAATCCAGTCCTGCATAGATTCAATTTTCTTAGGCTCCACCCATATGCCATCCTTTATGACAATATGACCCAGGTACTCCAGTTCTGGGGCTCCAAAAGAAAATTTAGACTATTTGAGGAAAGGTTTGTGTTGTGAGAGTATATGGAGAACTTTATCCACATGGGAGAGATGGGATTTCCAAGTTTTACTACAGATGAGAATATCATCAAAGAAAACTAATAAAAAATGATAGAGGAAAGGATAGAAGACATGATTCATGAGACTTTGGAAAGTAGAGGAGCATTACATAGGAAAAAGGGAATGACAAAGAAATCATAGTGACCCTCATGAGTTCTAAATGCAGTCTTAGGAATGTCTTCCTCTTTCACATGTATCTGGTGGTAGCTAGAATGGAGATCAAGTTTAGTAAAGTATTGAGCACCACTCAATTCATCCAACAAATCATCAATGACAAGAATGGGAAATTAGTATTCGATGGTGATTTTTTTAGGGAGCAAAAGTCAGGACACATGCACCAAGTTCCTTCATTCTTGAGTACCATGACCATAAGACAAGAATAGGGGTTGTTAATAGGACAGATAACACCCTCTTCGAGCAATTATTGAACAATTTTATCGATTTCATTCTTCTAATAAAAGGGATGAAGATAAGCATGAAAATTGGGAGGAAAATTTATCAGGACTAGAGGAATGGAATGATAATGAATTCTAGGGGAAGGGGGAATTATATAGGGAGTGTTAAAAATAGCTTGGTGTTGGGAAAGTATAGATTGGAGGTCAGGATGCACAATGGATTTCTGAACTATTTGAATGGAATGGAGTTGGGAAATAATGCCAACATGACCCTTTTTTAGGAGCTTTTTCATTTGATGGGAATTGATGATCTCATAGGAGCATGTTGTGATTCCTTAGAAGTTATATTGTTGTCCCTCCTGTTGGAATTATATGGTTAATTCCTTAAAATTCATCACGACGGGGCCGAGAGTGAATAACCATTTGACGCTAAGAAAAATGTCACAATCTCCAATGTCGATAGAAAACATGTGAGATTTCAAGTGGTACTGACCAGTTTGAAGGCACAAATTTTCCCAACACCCCCTGCTTTTCATGGTATCACCATTGGAAATCATGCTTTGAAAATTATTTCCTGCATAGATATAGCAATTAGTTTATTGCATAATGTGGTGATGAATAAAATTATCGGTGTTTCCATTATGAACTAAGATCATGACCTTTTGATTCTTAATGTAGTCAATTAACTTAAGGTTTTGGGGAGTAGAGAAGTGAGTGAAGTCATTCAGTGAAATTACTTGTTCAAATTTTGGTGGATCAAAGAGAGAAGTAAGATCAACTAGCTCATGTAGCTCTACCACATGGGAATCCTATGCCTCTTCTTCAGAATAGTCATCAGAAATGGCCAAAAAATATATTTTTTCTTACACTTTTGCCCCAAAAAATATTTGTTATCACAATTATAGAAAATACCCTTGAGTTTTCATTCAACCATTTTTTCCTAAGTTAATTTTTTATATTGAGTGGAGTGGTAGGAGGGGTGGGATTTGTGGGTTTAGGGTAAGGAATAAAGGAGGGTTTTCTGGTTTGGAAGGAGACAACCTATTTTTCTTCCTTATTTCATTTAGTAGCTTCCAATCAAGTTTAGGGGTGACTCATTAGAATGTGGGCACATATTTCATTACTTAGGCCACTGATAAAGCATTCCCTCAAAAATCCATCTAAAATGACCTCCGTGAGGAAATCCAATTTCTCAAAGGAAACTATAAAGTATTCCATTGTGATAGACTATTTCAACTTCATCAAACAACCTAAATCATGGGTGTCGGTGTCAAACCATTCATAAGGCTCCACAACAAACTATTTCCAAGCCACATACCCTTAGCATGGATTTTTACGCCATTTCCACCATTCCCAACATTCAAGATCCAAATAGAGAACACCATGACAAATTTTGGCCAACACATCAATAGTTACATGCAAAGAGAAATATTGTTCCATTTGGGTGACCCATCCTATGGGATCGAAGACATCAAATTTGTTCACCTCCACTCTAGGGATACATAGGTCACACTAAAATTGGTCAAAATGAAAGGATGTGGAATGGGAGGATTAAGTTCCTTCTAAGTTATAAGGTGGTGTAGAAGAGAGAGGATCTTGGGATTTCTTAAACATTGTAGTCAAGTTATTCATTGCTTCTTGGGATTGTTGACACATTGTGTTCAAGTGGGTCACTGTTGTTGCAAGTTATTCTAGTTTGATGAGTTGGTAATTTATGGTAGAAATGTTGGAATTAATGTCTGAGATATCGTTCCTAGTTTTCTCATTGACTTTGTCCAAGGAAGCAATGCATTTATCAAAGTCTTAGTTGAAAGTGTGGGACATTGGGGAGGGAAAAGGGTAGGTGGGTCCACACAAAAAATGGGTTAATAGTGAAGGATTCCATTAATATCAATGAAAATGGAGTAATTAAATGGGGTAGATACCAAATACGGTTGTTAGGAAGGGTTAGTAGGTCCATAGAAAAAAAATCTTATAAGTGATATGTACCATAGTGATCAGGGTGAAGAGGGGAATCAAATGAGATATTTCCCAAATAAGGGTGTCAGAGAGACCACTATACTCTTTTTATTGTTACTCTTACAAATTTATACTCCATCCTGAAGAATACTACAATGATGGAATACCCAAAAATTTTATGGGGAAAATTGTGTAGGAATTTCACAAGCAGAATGCAAGAGTCAGAGTTGCACATAAATATATCCTTTTTATTCCTTTTCTATTATGTTTCTTTCCCAAGGATTAGGGTTTTTAGGGTTCCTATAGACAATTTTTTTCCCTTTTCTATATCTCTTTAATATACATCTAGGGTCGAATAGTAGTACTTGGCCAAATATCTCATGGAACCAACTACAGAGGATCGATCATACCCTTAGTCATACTATTGGATTACCCAGGTAATAGAGACTATCTTTTTTAGTGTTTTTCTTGGTTTCACTATAGTAGTCAGGTGGTCGCTCAACTTATCTATATCTGGTTTTAGGAGACCTAGGGGGCTACTGATATACCTGATGGTACATGGGAGTGATGGTTGTGTACAGGTTCTATCTGATGTGGTACTACCTGAAGGGGTACCAACATGGGTTACATAGGTTTGCAACAAGGTGAAACTTTTTTTTCGAGTAACATATTGAATCCATCTATATTTCCTATGTGTATGCCTCCCTACACACATTTTTACCCACTAAATGAAATTTATATGTGCTTTAAAGATTTCAGCAGTACATGTCTCCACCCTAAAATAACACTCACACAATTTTCGCAGAGGAAAGTGATTTGATACCACTTGTAAGGTACCAAATGTATTTTAAAAAGAATAAACACAAATATTACATCAAATACTAGAAAAACAATAAAATAATTAAAATGACAACACCAACAATAATACATTTATTAAATTAAAACAATGTTCATTTGCCTCTTCAAGGAGAAAACCTAGAGAAAAGAAATTCTATGTTACAATAATTCTCAGTACAATACTTTCCCATGCCTTCTACTTCTATTTATACTAATTCTATCTTCTAAAGAACATTTTAGAGGAATATGTTTCAAGAAACAAAAGCTTCTATTAACTATTCTTAAAATTTACTTGTTCACATTATTATATAGGCCTTATTTACAAATGTCGACCTGTATTGCATATAAAACATATTATTCTAGCATAGGGATGGGTTAGGATGGTTAGGTGCCTAAAACATGGTGTAGGTCTAGGTCTAGGTCTAGGTTGTGGTCTAGGTCATGCTCTCTATCTAATTCAAGGAAAGGAAATGCAAGACAAGGCAATGCAAGGAAAGTCAAGGCAAGGCAAGGCAAGTCAATGGGAAGGCAAGGAAAGGAAAGGAAATGCAATGAAATGAAAATATAGGATAAACATAGCAAGGAAAGTTCTAGGTCTATGTCTACATCTAGGTATAGGTCATGGTCTAGGTCTAGGTCATGGTATAGATCTACATCTTGGTCATGGATTAGGTATAGGTCATGATCTAGGTCTAGGTATAGGTCTAGGTCATATTCTAGGTCCAGTTCATGGTCATGGTCTAATTCATGGTCTAGGTATAAGTCAAGACAATGAAAGGAAAGGAAAGGAAATGCAAGGAAGGGCAATGCAAGACAAGGAAATGGAAAGGGAAGGAAATGACAAGGGAAGGAAATGACAAGGAAAGGAAATGAAAGGCAAGACATGGAAAGGAAAGGAAATGAAATGCAAGGTAAGGAAAGGAAATGAAATGCAAGGTCTAGTTATAGGTTTATGTCTAGGTATAATTCTAGTCCATGGTATAGGTCTAGGCCTAGGTCATGGTCTAGATATAGGTCTAGGTCATGGTCTAATTCTAGGTCTAGTTCTAGGTCATGGTATAGGTCTAACTAAAGGCAAGGAAACGAAAGGAAAAACAATTAAAGGAAAGGAAATGTAAGGTGTTAGCACTCTGTAATTTTCCCAAGGATGTGGAGTCAATCACAGAGGTAACATCAAAACCACTTTGGAGTCAAGGATCCATCCCTCCAAGACTCAGAGAGGGATATCTCTGTCTGATTTAGTTTTGTTTGGATTGGATGTTAGGCTAGTTATAAGAGTATAGGGTTTGGTTTTTATATTTTTGGTCAGACCAAGAAAGGAAGGCCATTAAGCAATGGATTCAAAGATATCTAATTCAATAAAGGCAGGTTCTACAGGAAAAATTACAGGGAAAGGTAGGCACTTTGTTGGATCCTTTAAAATTTGATGAATGATTAGGAAGGATTACTAGGTGGATCAAGTTATAACATGACAATTAAGAATCATGGATTTAGCCTTCAAGTGGAAAACATTGATATTTCTTTAAACTGGAAGAGGGTCTTTTAAAGCAAATCCTGAACTTAATTCTCTTTAAAACAAAAGAGAAAAGAAACACATATGAAAACAGAGAAAACATAATTATAGTGAGAAACACTTCACCAACATGAGTGACACAAGAATCTTGCAACTGTTATATTTGTATTACTATAGTTGATAGATTGTGTCTCTATGGACTGATTACAATAATGAGCAATGTTTTCCTCAACCGGTTCCAACTGATCAACCCCTGATACTTCGAAATTAGAAGTATTTATAAATTATTTACAATGATCTTGTCATTAATGAGAAGGATTGAATTTAGGAAAATATAAACCAATTCGATTTTGCATTACAAAGATACAGATATCATTGAGATTCATTTAGAGATCCATCACTACTTTTATGGGATCTATGGGTGATATGTCCCTTTGAATACGACCTCTTTTCCATCTGTCCTTTGACTTTCTGCCTCTTGAATTTCTTAAAAATAGGGCCCCGGGAAGTATTTATTTCTCTCAATATGGGATGTTTGTGTAAAACATGGGGGGGATTTTTGTAGATGAGCTTGTTTTGAATAAAAACCTTTCTTGGGTTTTCCAAATTCATCTCCATCTTTCCAAAAGATCTACCACAAAAACATGACAAACTCAAGAAAACTGGAAACATGAAAAATAGTTCTCAAAGATGGCTTTGATTCTCCCAATTCATGATACCTATGAAAAAACTGAGAGAGTTTATTGTTATTTACCCCATTGCAGAGAAAATCCTCTCTTGGTTTTTCAACATTCGTTCTGGTTTGCCTGGAATATCTCTTGGAGAACAGGTGTTCAAATCTGTGAAAAAAACAGTTTTTTTATTTTGGGGAAAGTGGTATTTCGGACCCCTCTAGAGTGGTAACTTGTATTGGGGGGGGTTATGAATTCACTTGATGGTGAAAAGTGTCTTGCGATGGTTTTTCTTATCAGACCCCCCTTTGGTTGAGTGACATAAGGGGGGGGGTCCAATATATGGGGAAAGGGAAAGTGTTTTAGAACTTAGGATATAGTTTTTTTTTAATTTATTTACTTTTGTTTTTTATGATTTGTTTTTTGATTTTTGTTTTTAAGTTTTGTTTTATTATGTTTATTTTTTTATTTTCATTTTTGTTTTTATTTGTTTTTTGTTTTATATTTATATTTATTTTATTATATTATATTATTGTTTTTAATTTTTATTTAATATAAATTTTTAAATTGTTTTATATTTATATGTTTTATTTATTATATGTGTTTTTATTGGTTTTATTGTTTTATTTAATTTTTAATTAATGTTTAATTGATGCACCCCCCCCCCTCCTGGGGTTCTACAACCTCCTAGTCTCTGGATCGTTCCAATTGTTGAGTTGGATCAACTCTTCGGACTCATGAATGAACCCAGATCAATTATACACATGCCCCTTACCTCTTGTTAGCGTCAAAAGTCACTCCTGGATTGCAGCAGGAGCAGAGCCCGACGCCCATCAGTTTATGTCACGATTCATTTATAAAAAGGGGTGATCGAATGGAAGTTAACTCAAAACAATATTTTTCTAACTCCTAAACTAGGCCAGGCATGTGTGGGCAAGTGAGGTCTTAGATAAACTTCAGATAGTGAGTTGTAGTAAGGGTGAGTAGGGGGAAGACTTGTACAAGAGAACTACAAAGGTCTGTCGTAAACATCAGGTTTCTAATAGACTGTAGGAGAAAACATCTAAATGCAATATCTTCTTACATTCAAATGCAGAAAACCGGAGAATACAACAATGCAACAATAAATCCTTTATTGTAACATAATTGCAATAATTCATGTGAATCAGTCAATCATGAAATCCCTCAGTATGAGATGAAAACTAGATGGGGTAAGAAAACTGGTTGTTATTAAACAAGAAATATCACATAGAGATGCATAATCCAGAGAACTAGAGTGTCTGTTAAAACTTTACAATCGGGAGCTTCACTCTACCATCGATAGATTACAAAATGGTGAAAACGCCTACATATACTTGAAGCTGACGCAGGCACTGAAGGTGTGATCATATCATGAATTCAATGCTTGACGTTGAGGAGCTTCTCTATCAGGCGATGCATGAAGACATTGGGTAGACTGCCCATGCAGTCGTTCGTCAGATGCAATCTCTATCAGGATGGACTGTTAGTCCACCTCTACGCTTGGTCCTTTCTTGGCCTTCTATTTATGGAAGAAGATGATGTTAAACCACCATCAATTACCACAATAACTACTTCCTTGGGATTGGGAATGGCCTCGGTCAACTTTGTACTCGGATGATGTGGCAGCTTTTCTTTGGATGCTTCTTTGTTGGACTGCTGTGAGGGGACCCCTATGGAGGACATGCATGAGGGTCAGATGAGAGGTGTTGAGGTGGAAGCACTAGGTGGCAAAGAAACAGAGGTTGTGACACCAGATGATGAGGCGATGTACCGTGAGAAGGTGACAATGAGGCCACAATGCGACAGGTTGGGGACTGAGGACACAACATAGGTGGAAGTGGCATAGAGTATGGAGGTACAGGTGTTAGAGGGTAAGAGGGTCTAAGGGGAAAAGGAACATGACAATGGGGAGAGTGGAGGACAGGTAGGTTGTAGCGAAAGGTAGAAGAGGAGCGGGAGATGTGACAGGGGAAGACACATGGTGGAAGGAAGTAAGCGGAGGGAGTAGGAGATGTGACAAAAGGGAGCCCGCTTTAAACCATCAATTCCGGACCCCCCCCCCTTATTAAAGGCAGAATAGAGGGGGGGTCCGAAATCCATTCTCAACCACAAATCCAGGCACCCGAATCTTAGCCACTCAAAATTGCGTGCTCAATTCCAGACCCCCCCTTCCGCCTTAAAGGTAGAATGGTGAGGGGGCTCCGGAATCCAACCTCGACCGAAAATCTGGGCGCGTAGATCTTGGCCGCACAGATTTTCCCATTGCTTAACAGATGCGCATTTGCTATCGAAACTTAGGATAAGTTGGTTTTTCAACCCACTTCTTTTCATTTACCACTCCAAGGCCCAAACCATCGAGGAGAACACCCCTATACAAGAAATGTTTCTAAAATTAGGCTCCATGGAAGATAGAGTCGTCCCTGAGATGCTCTAAGAACTCATCCTGCAGTTCTAGTGCCTTGCTGTTGGGCTATGGAGTCAAGCTCGAAGTGCCCTTATGAAAATACAGGCCAAAAAGTAACAGTAAAAGAAAAACAAAATAAACATACATGCTCAAAAGAGATTATTTATGTACATCCTAATACTAATATACTTTGTACATGGGGCTAGGTGAAAGCAAATTTCCACCATAGCCAATCAAGTAACTTCCTCAATGGAAGCTCCTTCCTTCTGTCAATGATTATAAACAGGTGGTGTAACTGTGACAACAGAATGGTTACGCTCTTCAACTCCTCCTTATAGGATGATGTTGAGATGAAATAGGGCGGCTCCAATTTGTGAAGGAAATGAAACTCCATGTATTCCTTCACAGGCTCATAGGACCAGTGGCAAACTCCAGAAAATTGGTGACAGACAGCCTCCTCTGCTACATAGTTGTGGATGTGTGGTTGAATATCTATGGTAAGCATAGGTGGGTGGACAACTGATGTAGATTGAAAGTTCTCAGGCAGTGGCTGCTCACTGACTAGCTCTGGACATAAGGAAAATAGCTCCTCTGGTTTTTCTGGTTCTTCTTCTTGGCTCTCCCCCGAGTCAGATTCGTATTCATCATAAATAGGGACCACGGATAAATTATGCTCTTCAAACTGCTACTCGGTGACCTCTGTGCAGGCTGTAAATCGCACCCTTTTCTGGTCCTCCTCCTGCTCTCCATAACTCTCCCAGGGATCAAATCTGTAATCATCGTAAATAGGATCCATGGGGTTCTCTTTAATCCTAGGTAAAAATATATCATGGAAAACCCCTTGAAGGAAAAGAGAAGAATACTCTTCCACAACCATCTCTTCTTTAAAAATAGAAAGGTCTTCGTCATCATAAGAAGGACTTCTAGGAACATCTGCTTCAACCCTATATCCAGGTGAGCCATCTACTATAGAGCACATCTGCTCTATAAACTCATAATTTTCACAAGAGGCATGTTGATCTTTATGAGTATCTAAAAGAACAGATGCATCTGAAATGATGTCAGATGCTTCTATTCTAGGGCTAGAAAAATTAATATCATTCAACCCCTCTATATTTTCATAGCAAATTCTTTCCTTCACAGTAAAAGATTCATCATAAACATGGTCTTCAGGACTAGTAGAGGATTCATGAAGTGAAGAAAACTCCTCACAACAATTTTCATACAAACACTCAGATGGAAAGTAATCTTTAAAAAATGAATGGAAAGCTATATGAAAACCTTTCAAAGAGTGGATGCTTGCAGTGGGAAGAGATCGACACCAATCAAGAGAAACTCCCTTTAATGAATACCTAAACATCTTAATTCGGACATCTTCATGCGTGATATTAAGTCAATCAATAACTCCATGAAAGTCCAGTAAATGCTCAGCTGGTTCCTCCGAACTCTTTGCGTGAAATTTAGGGAGGAAATTTTCCCATATGTCTCCATCAGGAAGTGCATTAGGAAAACCAATTATGTGGGAAAAGTCACAGAAAGCAAACCTTTGAGCTACGATTTTCTCCATATCGAACCAGTGGATTCGCTGATTGATCCTTGAATCATGGAGTCGCCAAGTGAAATATTTACAGCATTGAATGTTCTTGGTCCTTGTTCACCATCAAAGGCCAGATCTTGACGTTGTCATTACCCCAGGAAGCTTCTCAGGATAAGAAAGCAGCTGCTGAAACCTTCTCAAGAAATCTCCTTTGGGTCATCTTTCAGGTGTGCTAAAGTATCCACAACTGACACAGTGATGTAGAAACCTTGGAGTCTCCAGGTGCACAGTAGCAATATTTAAGGGCTCTAATGCCTGATGCACCTTCATAATCAGAGGCTCAATGTTGTTCAATCCTAGGGAAAATATTCAACTTCGTCCTCGGAAATGGCACCAGAAATGTTAGCATCAAAAGTCACTCCTGGATTGTAGCAGGAGAAGAGCCCGATGCCCATCATTTTATGTCACGATTCATTTATAAAAAGGGGTGATCGAATGGAAGTTAACTCAAAACAATATTGTTCTAACTCCTAAACTAGGTCAGGCATGCGTGGGCAAGTGAGGTCTTAGATAAACTTCAGACAGTGAGTTGTAGTAAGGGTGAGTAGGGGGAAGACTTGTATAAGAGAACTACAAAGGCCTATCGTAAACATCAGGTTTCTAACAGAATGTAGGAGAAAACATTTAAATGAAAGATCTTCTTACATTCAAATGCAGAAAACCGGAGAATACAACAATGCAACAATAAATCCTTTATCGTAACATAATTGCAATAATTCATGTGAATCAGTCAATCATGAACTCCCTCAGTATGAGATGAAAACTAGATGGGGTAAGAAAATTGTCTGTTATTAAACAAGAAATCTCACATACAGATGCATAATCCAGAGAACTAGAGTGTCTGTTAAAACTTTACAATCGGGAGCTTTGCTCTACCATCGATAGATTACAAAATGGTGAAAACGCCTACATATACTTGGAGCTGACTTAGGCGTTGAAGGCATGATCATATCATGAATTCAATGCTTGACGTTGAGGAGCTTCTCTATCAGGTAGTGCATGAAGACATTGGGCAGACTACCCATGCTGTGGTTCGTCAGATGCAATCTCTATTAGGATGGACTTTCAGTCCACCTCTACACTTGGTCCTTTCCTAGCCTTCCATTTATGGAAGAAGACGACGTTCAACCACCATTAACTACCACAATAACTGCTTCCTTGGGATTGGGAATGGCCTCGGTCAACTTTGTACTCGGACGACGTGGTGGCTTTTCTTTGGATGCTGCTTTGTTGTACCACTGTGAGGGGACCCCTATGGAGGACATGGATGAGGGTGAGATGAGAGGTGTTGAGATGGAAGCACTAGGTGGCGAAGAAACGGAGGTTGTGACACCAGCTGATGAGGCGATGTACCGCGAGAAGGTGACAATGAGGCCGCAATGCAACAGGTTGGGGACTGAGGACACAACACAGGTGGAAGTGGCTTAGAGTATGGAGGTACAGATGTTAGAGGGTAAGAGGGTCTAAGGGGAAAAGGAACATGACAATGGGGAGAGTGGAGGACAGGTAGGTAGAAGCGAAAGGTAGAAGAGGAGCGGGCAATGTAACAGGGGAAGACACATGGTGAAAGGCAGTAAGCGGAGGGAGTAGGAGATGTGACAAAAGGGGGCCTATTTTAAACCGTCAATTCTGGACCCCCCCCCCCTTATTAAAGGCAGAATAGCGGGGGGGTCCGGAATCCATTCTCATACGCAAATCTAAGCACTCGAATCTTAGCCACTCAAAATTGCGCGCTCAATTCTGGACCCCCCCTTCTACCTTAAAGCTAGAATGGTGAGGGGGCTCCGGAATCCAACCTCGACCGAAAATTTAGGCGCGTAGATCCTAGCCACACAGATTTTCCCATTGCTTAGCGGATGCACATTTGTGACTGAAACTTAGGATAAGTGGGTTTTTCAACCCATTTCTTTGCATTTACCACTCCAAGGCCCAAACCTTCAAGGAGAACACCCCTATACAAGAAATGTTGCTAACACCTTCGTTTGGCGCAGGTGTTGTGACACCCACACCCTATGTCTGTGAGTTCTAGCGCTCTTCATTTCATGGGAGCTAGCTCCTTTTAACTATACCCTTCCTCATATGTCGTTGGGCCGTGAATTTATGCTAATGTGTGATTGCAAGCACAGGCAAGAGTGGTTTCCATCCAACCCGCTTTTCCCACCACAATCCTTCTTGTGATGACATGTACCCCGTCACTAAAAAAATGGTTGAAATTGTGGCCCGCTCAAGGAATATTATCATCTGAGCATTTACTGACCCACAATTCCTTCTATCCATCGATCTCTGATCCTTTTGCATTGCCTGCAATCAACAACTACTAACAATTTCCATTCTATTCTTCTTACCTCTGTCCACGCGTCTCCACAAACCTCTATGATCCGTCAACATGTAGTCTTCTCAAATCAACGGATGTTGTTGACTCTGCCTTTCCATCCTTTGGGAGTTTAAACTCTCAAACTCCACTCTCCTCTATATGACAATCTCCCGGAGTGGAATATATATTGTCACCTGTCCCCTTGAAATCTACAGCTAGGGTCTCCTCCGTGAGTTCAGCCTTCGGGAATCTTGATTCTCAATTTTCACAAGCTCCCTTTGCTAAGATCTCTCTTCGCATGTGACTTTGGACGACATCCGTACATGACCACGTGACTCCCTACTAAATCTCACACACCTCTAATCTCTGAAATAATGTGGGAACGTCGATCTCTCGATCTTGATGGTATCTAGGATTGACGATTTAGATATGTCCTCCTCAAATCTACGGACCAGATCCCTTCGCAATTATGGACTTCAGGATTTTGAAGTCTCAAACCTTCGCTACCTTTGTGTGGAAATCTTCCGTAATGAAAAATCTTACGACACCTGTCCCTTTAAATGTGTGCCCAGAATCTCCTCCGCTAATCCGGCCTTTGGGACTTTCAAGTCTCAAATCATTGGCTCTATTGACTGGATATCTTCCAGAGTGGAAGATCTATTGACACGTATCCTCCCCAATCAATGGTTGTTCTCCCACTTCAGGACTTTGGCCTCCTCAACTAGATTAACGGTCCTCGGACTCCCTTCTCGATCAACAATCAAGATCTTCTTCAGGTCTTCAGACTTTTTCTCCTCCATTTTCTTCTGGAGCTCTGGATCTAGCATCACATGTCCTCCTTCACATCGACGGCTCTCGTTGCTTCAGATTTCCAGACTTCGAAAATCTCAAATGTCAAACTTCTGCCTCCCTATTTCTTTTACCCAGAGTTGATAATCCTCTGTCGTGTGTCTCCTCCTCAAATCGACGGCTGAAGTTTACTTCAGGTCTTCACCCAGATTGCATGGATCTATGCCATGTCTCCCCTTGATCTGATGAATACAGATCACTTCAAGAATTTACTCGGAGTGATCAGATCATTGCCATGTCTCCTCTCCTCATCCTGTGGCTCAAATCCACTTTGCATGATATGACGACCCAAAGCTACTTCGGCTCTCCGGACTTTGGCTATTTCATTTCACAAACTGAAACAACACTTTAACTTTCCCCGTAGCTCGTGATCTGGTGACAAGTGTCCCCTCATAGATCGGCAGCTCTTGGCTCTTCGGCTCTTTGGGATTTGTGTCAGTCTTTTTATATTAATGATTTTAATTACCTGAAAACACTAAATTGTCAGACCAGGGCAAGTAAACTTAGAGCTGCTACACTATATGTGTGGGTAAGATTCTAATTTCAACCTAAATGTTATTCTAAAAAAAAAACATAAACTTACTCTAATAAATTGAATTTTAATGAGTATCTTAAAACTGATCATATCTTGTCTAATTAATCTAGGAAATGGAAATAATTCTAAATTAATTATATTTAAATATACTTATATTCCTAATTCAAAGAAATCATCCAATGCTATTTATTTCAATTCTACCATTAACTAAACACCTAATCATCAAAACATCTACCTTGACTATAAAAGAAACAACATTTAAAAATCTTCTATTTATTCTAAACACCAAGAAATTCTGATTTACCAACACCTTTCACCTATTGGTACTACTTTATATTCACAGATATTAACCTACAGCTACTTTATCAATCTATTCAATCTGCAATTTCCACACTATTTTAATTATCTGAATATCATAAAAGTATACTAAATTAAATCGTTGTTTCTAAGACAATCTTTCTCTATCTCTGTTCTAAATCGAAATAAATCTAATAAAATTGAAACTAATCAATGTCCTTCTTTACCCTACAGATATCGGAAGCTTCCTCAAACCAATCCACAATTGAACTACCCTAAAAACAGAGTAAAAATGAGTTTAAACTAACTTCAAATCATAATTAAACTAAAACTTGAAAACAAAGTAAATCTAAACTAAATTAAAAGAGTTAAATTAGTAATTGGATTGTTCATCAAATTCTACGAATGGCAAACAACTAATTCCAATATTCAATGATCTACGGAATAATTCCAAACTAAAAACGAACTAAACGAAAACGATTCAAGTCATAAATTAACAAAACAATTTCAAATTAAAAATAAACTAACACAGATTTTAAAACTGGAAACGAAATAACTACAATATAGAGAAAGGGAAAGTGAATTGAACCTGTTGGCGGGCCCAACCAAAAGGTGCAATCACTTTAAAATGAAACCAGAACTAAATCAAATCACTTTATGCGTAACTATATCATTCCTCATGCTCCATAATTCAAAAATTAACTCAATTCATTGACAGAAAAGATAATATAATGCACAGTTTAGGAATTGTATTATCAGCAATATCACATAACACGGTTTCTTCAGAGATCTTTTTTGACAGAGGGAGAAACCAAGTTTATATAGATCCTCCCTACATCTACAATTGTGAATCCAAAAATAGACTTAGACATAGGTACATTAATTGAGCGAATCTTAGATCCAAAAATAACTCAAAGTTTGTTAAAATTAAGTTCACAGCTTCATGACACGAAGTGTCAAGAAGTTTGAACTATGAAATAGAGATAAACATAGTAAAAAACGGTTCTGTAATTCCACTTTGAGTCATCACATTCTGTTCTCTCGAGATTAATTCAAGATTTGAAATCTGAACTATAACTTGATCAATCATATGAATCGAAACTAGCATTCCAATCTGGCAATATCGTGCAAATCTTTGACATCTCCATTAAGTGCAAGCCGGTACTTGGTACTGATAAATCTGTTTCAAGGAAACAAGTACCTAACTCATGCAATGTTAGTATCAATATCAATTTAAAGTATTAAAATACATTAAAAATAAGTTAAATCATATGAATACCTTGAATAGCTCCATTTAGGGAAAAATGATGTGAAATGTATCAAGGTAAGGCCAAAAAGGAATGATAATGGATATGGAATGGGGGTATATCTGGCATAACATAGGAAAAAATATGGTCAAAATTGGAGACTAACATTCCCCCAAGCTGAAGACTTTGCCTGTCCTCAGGCAACAAAAAAGGACAAAAACTAGGATTCATCAGAGTGTTGCAGCAGTTGCAACCAATATTTGCAATCCCTCCTGTTTATGCTTCTTTATGTTTCTGATTTCCTTTTTGAGAACCCAATTAATGATAATGTGCTTCCTAGCAATCCTCTGAAATCTCTTATTCTTCTGCAAAAGAGATCTATTTCTCTGTTTTAATTGCTCTATCTTTTCCAAGAAGTGAGCTTGTCTAAGCTTCATAAGTTCATTTTCTATTTTTATATGCCAATCCAGTATGTCATATTCATGTAACTTTTCTTTTAACCTGTTATTCATGTTTTTCAATCGGACAACCATTGGTCGCAAAGATCTACTAGAAGAGATTTCACAATAAGATTCGAATGTCTCACAAC
>SNQJ01S0178263.1:0-11319 GCA_010110895.2 Picea sitchensis | reverse complement strand
TATACTATTGTTCATTGCTCATTGGATATAATTGAATGGTTTAAGTATAAGTTGAAAAAGTTTTTAAATTGCACTTGATATTGATTCACCCCCCTCTCAGTATCAACATGTAACATCCCCAATTTTAGTCCCCACAAATTATGATGTAATTGTGCAAATATTAATTAGGCTAGTGAGTTGTTATGTTAGGGGCAAAGAGCCAACATTTATTAATATGGCCAAGGGCCAAATTGTATATTATGAACATTGAAATGATTAATAAAAGTAGTAATTGTTGGCTATGATACGAGAGGGATGAAAATGATGGGGGGATATGATTCCACAAGAGAGAGGGGTCTAAGGGGGATTTAATTCATGGGTATTAATTCAACCCACTTTTTTGAATTTATTATCATTGTGTATAACCTTCTATTTTGTTGTTGGGTGTTCCCAGAGCCAATCATTAAACTTATGTAAGAGAGTGGGTGTGAGGAGCTACATCCCATATTTATTGAGAGCATGGGAAAGAGTACAATCAGCTTGGGGAAGAGTGTAAGTCAAGTCAAGAAGGCAAGCAAAGAGAAGAAAGTTTTATAGGTAGAGGAGGTAGAATTGGACAATCACGTTTTTGCATGAAAAGTAGTTTTTACAAGGAAATTTGGGTAGCAAGGGAAGAGTTGAGTGCTGGGAAGAACACCAGCCATGATATGATTGAAGGAAACCATTGTTGGGCTATGTTTTATGCTAGAAATGAGGTTGTGTGCCTGTAAACCAGGTTGTAGGCCTGTAGTGCATTTTTAGTTGAGGAAATGGCTCAAGAGCCTTGTGAAGGTTGTTGTGAGAACTCTTGAAGCAATTGAGAGTTCATGAAATCCCTAGTTGAGAGATTCTTGGCCAACCTAGTGCATTGGAAGACCTAATAAATGAATGGTACAACTCAAGGGATTATGAGCAATGAAGGGGGTACATTCCTTGGGTTGTTCACGTTGTGGGGAAGAGAGAGAGTTGGTGGATTGGAACTACTGTAGGAGTAGAACCTAGGTTTTGGGGCAATTGTGTGTGGGGAGTGGATAGCCAGAGGGCCAGATCTCCTTGTGGAATCATAGCCTCAACTCAGTGGTGGCTTGTTGTTTAGATTTGGAACAACAGTGCCTATGGTTGGGAGGTTCATCCTTCATATGCAACCAATTGGTTACATTTATAAACAGATAAGTTCTTTGTTGTTTTCAATATGATTATTTCGTTGTGTAAATGGATATCTAAATGTTGTGTGTTTACCAGTTGCATTCATGTTTTAATATATATGTTGTTAGATGCATGTTAAATTATGGGTCTATTGCCCCTAAGTTATTTTACATGTATGGGCGCATTTTTAAATTTGTGTTTAACAGGCTAAGTTGTTTTCTGCAGTGACGAGACTCGGCTTGGAGGTTGGGTACATAATAATGTTGCTTACTTGAACATCAATATATAATATGGATTATCACATGAAATTATTATATATGCATGAATATAAGTTATTGGTAACCTAACCTAGAGGTTGATGGGCTATGCAATAGCCAAATGGTTGTAGTGCCAAGGTAACTTAGATCTCGTAGACATCGAGAAGATAGTCATATGCTATATGTTTTAGTTATTAATTAATGTTTGCAAACACTTCTATGATATGTGGGTAAGTGCAGTTTTGACAAGATGCCCAACTTATCTAGAGTGGTTATTCAATGACATGGTTGTAATAACAACAATTGCACAACATGGCTTGATGTTCGGGTGTTGACCTTGGTTCTATTGGGAGGGGTGGAGGTGCTGCCCATCGTGGGAGGGTTGTGTTGGCCACACTCCACCAGACTTGCGAAGATGACTATTGGTTGCCTAATGGGGAAGGTAGGTCAATATAGTTGATGCTTCTGCCTTAGGATTATATTTGGAGTGAGGTCAATATAGTCTATTATCACACAATCTATAGATTGGGAAAATCCCAACCCAATCCATGGAAATGTGACAACTATGGGAGTACCTACCCATTGTCACCTTAGATAGACAGTCCCCTTGCTTTAGTGATGACAAGTCACCACAAGGGGGGAATCACGGTGACCCTAGGGGGATTGAGATGAAAAGTGGTGTGATGATGAGTGAAACCCCTATAGGTCAAGTTTGGAGATGGAGAATAGATTGGAAAAGAGTCTTGTGAAGGAGGAGAAGGTTTCCAAGTGTTTGGTGCCTGCAAAACAATCTTATCCATGCTTGGAACAAGACAAATGATCATAAACGAAGCCTTCTATAAAGGGGGATCAACAATATAAGCTCATTTTCCCAAATTGTAGCAATATGGAAATAAATTTTCTGTGGTAAACAAGTTGTATCAGCTACAAATCTAACCACCAAAATCAAGTATAAGATAAGTGAAATAAAGCTAGCAAAGACTAGGTAAACTTTCAATTAATGAAGCAAGACTTTGGTGAGTTTTAGGGTTGCATATTAATTGTTATCAGTAGTTTATTATAACAACCAAATGGTTGTAGCAAACAATTTCTACAACAACAAGATCTAACCACGAAAATTGACAAGTAAATCGTCAAAAAGATAGCCAATGAGTAGTAGAACAATAATCTAGGTTCACAAGTAAATTTTAGCGATAGATAAACGAGCAATATATGAAAGAATATAATTTTTTCTGCAGCCCTAGTGGTTGTAGCATTAATTTGTTACAAAAATAAGAATTACAAGGCTTATCTAGATGCCCTTAGGGCACAAAGAAGCCTTAAACATGCAAAATTGATTCCAACTTGAACAATTGCAAAATATTTATTTTTCATGTATTCCAATGCAAGTGATTTTATTTCTCCAATGCAAAATAGACTAGTGCCTTATCAATTGGGTTATGGGGTCTCTCGTTGCAATGGATAGTTGTGTTAGCTCCCTAGGGGTGTAAGTCTTTTTACTCCCTAGGGAAAACAAAACTTGCAAGGTAAATCTAGGAGGGTGCAAGCCTTTTTACTCCTCCTAGCAATCTTATTAAGTAGCTTATCCAAAGACAAATGTGGCAGACTTAGTGGAGGGTGTATGTATTTATACTCCTCCAAGGGTTTAGACAAGAATAACCATGAAACAATAAGAAACACTAACAATATGCAGAAATTTCCTTACCAATTCCAAGAGAGAGCAAGATAAACCATCTTCTACCAAGTATATTCCACCACAAAAGTAAGACAAGCATCCAAGAGAGATAACACACCACTTCTTCCACAAGAAACAAGTACTAGCATCCAAAATAGCATAAGAGAGAGAAAGTGTGAATTGCCCAAGTTGGGCAAAAATTTCAGCCCAAACTTTATGTAATTCTCAAGTGTCATATGTCTAAAATGAAAGTGACAATGTATGTATTTATATATGACCTTGTAAAAACAATTTGTCCACTTAAATTAGGGTAAAACACAAATTAGGGAGGCCAACCTCCTTATTTTCCCCTTTACAAATTATAATTCAATTTTACAAAATAAGCAAGCCCTAAAAAGATGACAGCATGCCCCCTAGGGGTGATGTTTTGACATGGTGAGCAAGTCGTTGATTTGTTTCAGGGAGTCGTTGGGCCTCCAAAGGCCTGGTCTTCATGTGCAAGGGTTTCCCTTCATAAAGACATGCCAAGTCATCATCAAATCAACCAACACCACCAAACCCTATCCCTCCAAGTGTGGCGTCATGCCCCAAAAGAGAGAGATAAAGCCTCCAAAGGTGAACATTGGGGTTGGGAATGCTAGCGAGTCAGCTCCTGATCTGGGAGGATCTAGAATGCCTCAAATTAAAAGGTCTCAAAACAAAATGCAAATGTTTCCATCGCAAAGATCTCGACAAGATACTTTTGTCGTTGTTTGAACAAGCTCAAACAAACTTTGTACAAGAAAGATATCGCAGTTTGTAGTTTTTTCCAAACAAGGTAAAAAGGCATGATAGAGGTGACATGTGGTAGCTTCACAGGAAGACACATGGCAGTCATACGAAGTGACACATGGCAAAGGTATGACATGGAACCTAGGTTGGCAAGTGACGTGGCATCCAGGTTGATAGTTGATGTGGTGGGTTGTTGAAGTGACAACACCATAGCTCGCCACATGGATCGTACAGACACTGACTATGCAAATGACTGGGAAATAGGTGGTTGAGTTAGAGCTTGACACATGGTAGGTGTTGACTGGACCTGGTTGATTTGGCAGTGACTGGGCAAGTTGATTGTGTAACAAGTGGACCAACTGAATGGAGACACGTTTCCCAATCAAATGGTGCCATGTGGCACCCCGAAATTAGCCAAGTTGGGCTCGTCAAAAATTTGGTTTCGGATTGACCGACGAGGAATTTGAGCCTCGGTCCTGCCAGAGACAAACTCCACGCTTTACCAATTAGGCTATGGTGTTACTTTCAAAAGTGGTTAACATTGATTTATTTAAATTTGTTATATATTAAATGTAAGGTCACCATGGAGGTATGGTGGAAGATAGTTATCATACAATGGTTAAACTATATTATTTTTGGTACGAAATCCCATAAAGCTAGTGCAAAAAAAATTGTATGGTTTGAAACCATGTATTATATTTGCTATAATATATATACAAAATCTCATAAAAAGTGTAACAACCAACTCCTACGACCATTACACCATATCCATATAGCTTGATATGGCATGTCGTTGAATTATTTTTATTATATGGTTGATACAATATTTCGTTGGGTTATTATTAGTCCCTACTGAAGGCAATCATGGACTCTAGCATTCGATACGGCGTTGACCCTCAATTAGTATGTATTTGACTTGCAAATATTTTCATACTTTCCAAACTTATACATAGGAGAAAATACATGTTTTTTTTTTTTATATAATATTTAAATTAATTTTATTGAAGCACGATTGGCTAACAATATGCATGTCTTATTGCAGAGTTTTATAGATAAGCTTGGCTTTAACTTTGTTGAATCTATGAATCAATGATGCATTTTTTAGAATGTTACATAACTTCAAGCTTTAACTTTAATTTTCGAATGTTACATAACTTTATTGAATCTCCATCCAAAACATCATTGATTATCTTTCTGACCTCTTTAAATAAGTTATGGTCGGCTTTAAAGAGGATCTGAATGGCAGATCTCTTATGCGGTGAGTTTTGGCAGCATTCTACTGCCTTTCTCCACCGCCATTGTGGTTGTATACAATACATCACCTGGATGAAGTTGTTGTTGGTCTGTTTTGGTAGCATTCTATTGCCTTTCTCCAATGTCTCCACTGCCATTATGCTTGTATCACTGAGCTTATGTTGTTGCTATTGTGCTTGTATCACAAGAAGTTGTTGTTGGTACTGTTGTCGGTCTGTTTTGGTGGCATTCTACTGCATTTCTCCATTGCCTCCACTGCCACTGTGCTTGTATCACCGGGCTTATGTTGTTGCTATTGTGCTTGTATCACCAGAGCTTATAACACAATATCACTGAGCTTATAATTTTGATGGAGCGTTGGAAATCTTGGAAATATGAAGCGTTGAGTTGGAAATCAAGGAAGTAGAAATCCTGGAAAAGAGATACAGTTAAGGTAACTTACTTACTTCCCCTACAATGATTTATCATAAATCCCAACAATATGCAAAAGAGAGTAGATTAGATTTAAGCATGTGCTCTTGAAATCAGATGTATGTTATTTTTGAACGAATACCCGTGCAAATATCGTCCTCCTACATATATGACAATGCATAAAATAAAAATCGCATAACATAAATGAATGAGAATGCATAAAATAAAAATTGCATAACATAAATGAGTCCTTTGCTTAAAAAAAAAGGAGCATACAAAAGTTAAAAAATTGATAACTGAAATGTAGCATGAACACATAGCTATAAAAATATATAGTGTTTAGTATGAATTGTTTTGTATTTGAGAAACACTAGAGAACTATTAAATAAAGGAAATAACACTCTGTAAGAGGCTACAACGTCATGTAGTAAATCATATTGCATGGAATAAGGAATATCATTATGTATAGAAGTTTCTTGATAAGATAAATTTAAAATGCAGATGAGAAGAATGGGTGAAATAAATTTAAAGGACAAATGACATGAATCGATAGTAGTCAACGATCTAACACATTCTACCAACCAAAAGACCCACGTCTAATAATTCGTTGAGGGAAAAAAATTGTAGGCTATCCAACAATGACCAAAACGTGACAATATTCACATGATAACATCCCTTCACCAACTTAATGGATCACTCAATATGGGGCATCTCTTTCAAGCGTTTAGCATTGAAAATAAAATTCCCAGAACATTGATACCCTGATGCCCAACGTTGTCCTTTTACTCAGCAGTGTATTAAACAACAAATAAACAAACAATAACTAATTATAATAACAAGATCAGCCTACAACCTCCGCCTATTAGTAGTTCATGCAACAATTTGACATTCCTAGAACAAATGGCTTTGATATGTTCACCCTCATGGACCTAAAGCAAGACGACATGGAATAAATTGAAAGATTCATATATGCAATTTCGAAATAAGTGTTATGGAGACTCATAGATAGAGGAGAGACCGATTGACCAAGGTAGCATTTCAAACTTTAAGGTAAGAAACTCACTAGCTCGCCTTCACCTTTCCCATTAAGTCTTTCAACTCGTATTACCCACAAAGTGAACCTGTGTAACATAAATTTATGTGATAAATGCATATATATTTTTTAATACAATTTTGCAAATATAAGATATGGTTTTTAGAGGCCATTACTTACTTGAAAGCAGAACAGATAAGCCATCATATCTATATGGACTATATGGAATAACATATCTGAGTGCAGATCCCAACAACATCATGTGTAGGAAAAAAACAACTAGGCCATGAGCATAAGTAGTTCGCTCTTCTAGATCATGTGAGATCACAATCATCTCTCCTTGTTTCAAGTGAATTTGACTAGGTGGGGATAATCCTTCCACTTCTGTCATCTATCCATTGCAGCCAAATAGGTCAGATTGTCCAACCTGTATAAACTAATTCACTTTTTTCTAGCAAATAAAATTACCATGATAATTCAAATTACTTAGCAAAAATGTTATCATGGTACCACCCCTATAAAAAAAAATTGTTTCATTCAACACCCCATGTTCGATCAATCTAGAAAATCTTGGACTCGTAATCGTTCCTTCTCTTTTCTGTGAAAAGGAAATCTTTAACCTTGTTATCGAACCCACTATAACCCAACTAAGAAAGGATGGATAGAAGGAAGAAGCCAGGCAAGAGAACATAGGCTATCATCACAGGCCTCGGCCTTATGCTTGTTGGATAACACATTGGTTCTCTTAGACTGGATACAAAGCCCAGGTTCAATTCCAAGACATGGTTCTTCCTGCTTTAGTGGGGAGCTATGGGGGTATAGCTAGTGGGCAGTGTTATCTATGAATAATAATAATAAGACTGAAATGTGCTATTGTATTTTCACCATGCAGTCATATACTAATAACACACTCAGGACCTCTACTCCACATAACCAAACACAACATCCGAATAAGTAGTTATGCAAGCTTTAATCACAAGCCATATTTAAGTGTAGAGGCCAGCTCCACTATGTAGAGGCTTGCTCGACCCACTATTATGGGCCAATCTTTTATTCAATGTGTTCTTAGTGGGCCAACCTTTTCTTCAATGTGTTCTACAGACTCGATCAAATTGATTGTGCCAGGGTGTTTGCTTCCTGAACCATTCTTCCCCTTGGATGGATTATTCCTCACCTTCATCTTTAGGCTTTCATACAACATCGAATATTACCAAGTGTGGTGTGGATAGCTTCAGGAGCCAAAGACAAGCAGTGGAGAGTATGTTGAGCACCAGTAATTAACCAGGAACCATGGTCTACCTCCTTATTGTGCCCTAAATTCCCCGCTACATGCTTCCTCATCAAAGTGTATGCTCATTCGTTCGTTGAGCGACACAAATTGGACTACGGGCATAGGTCTTCCATGTATCAAACGATCTATTTGCAAAATCTCCATGTGCATGGTTTCTTCACTTAATGCACCTATCATAATTAACAATAATTATTATTATATTTATTCTTAATAATATTATTTTCTATGTGTCTTCCTTTTAATATTATTATTAGCTACGCATCTTCCTCTTAATATTATTATTAGCTACAGTTGTTAGTTAATATTTGCACTGGAGCCATCATTGACAGAATTGGTCATGAGCACGTGGCTTTTACGAAATCGTTTGCTATCAAATTTGTTTACACACTATAACTTCCTAGTTCAAGTATAGTGCCTGAATCAGTTTTAGAGCGAGTTATAGCAGATGCATATCCAAGTTCTCACAGCTACACTGTACAATTATGTTTACCCATTCAATAAAATTGCACTGGTGTCTAGAAAAATCATCATAGTAACATTTTGGACTGATAGATCCAAGTTCTCATGGCTACGCTATACAGATGATGTAAATGAGTTGTTCTCATAAGTTCAGACAGATTTATGAACTTCATCCAACTACTTTTAAAACATCATTTCCTATATTTTGGAGAAAGTTTTTTATTGCAAGCAATGAAGAGTTGAGAATGAATCCTTGTATATTTTGCATGTATAATTTGTTTTGTGTTTTATGTTTCGGGTCTTTTGTTTCTTTGCATCTCTAACAATATTTAACACGATAACATAAACCAACGATATTTATATAATTAACATATATTTAGTAATTAAACTATTAAGCATTGTGGGACAAACGAAATCTTGAGCACAAATAAAATGGTGGGTATAAATCTTCACAAAAAATAATTTTTTCATGGAAAAAGCACCACCCATTTTAAAATAGCTCTCCTTCTTAGTCCATGCCTTCGATTAGGGACTATAGCAACCGCCTCGCAGTCAACGAGAGTTGACCGCCTATTGACGGGTGTGTTTTGTTACATTAAGTGGTCCATTTTATAGTGTTTTAAAATTATTTCGTTGTGTTTGCTAAATACACATATTAAATTCATTTTTAATGAAAACCAAAAATATTTATGAAATATTTTAAATTCATAAATTCGATTATCGATTGGTCCAACAATCCTGATGGGACTTAATTGTCCCTGGTGTATACAAATTTTATTTACACATTTGTCAGAGTTGAAAATTGATTTAAAAAATAATAATTTGAAAATGTTTGGAAAGAGCCATGTACTATTCCATCTTAACCAGATGGCTACGAGATGGTTAGTCATGGACATCTGCTTCCCTCACGTACTATTCCATCTTAACCAGATGGCTACGAGAGGACTGGTCATGGACATCTGCATGCCCTCACACTAGACACATAAATAAAAGCTCGGGAACTTACTAGATTTAGAAAATTATGTTATCTTCACCCTTATCTTTATCGCCTTCCCCAACGCCCTCACAATTTTAAATGAAACCCCAAGTTTGCAGAGAAAGCTTTGCAAATGAGTTGTTTTTCGTACACTCTCAACTAGTGGTATTGATCATAATTTGGAATGAAACTGTCATTGAAACTTTCATACCTTCAATGCAGTCACTCCTGAAGTGGTCACTCGGACAACTTTCATACCTTCAATGAAGTCGCTCCTGAAGTGGCCGCTCGGACTCTCTTGCTGGATGCCAAGGCTCAGAATGAATATTTTGCTTCGTCCGATCAAGTGGCTTGAATTTGTTGCTTTGTGTGGTCAAGGGGCTTGAATTTGTTGCTTCGTCCAGTCAAGGGGCCTGAAATTTTCCTCGCCGATCTCGACTTCTTCCACAACCATTCAAGCTGGGTGATGGGAACCAAATTATGCCTACACCATTCCACAACAAACAGGTGAATATTTCACAATTTTAAATGAAACCCTGAGTTTGTAGAGAAATCTTTGCAAATGAGTTTGTCGTGCACTCTCAAATAGTGGTAATGATCATAATCTTGATTTTTTTGTAGCCTAAGGCAAATTTAGATCAGTCGAAGCCAATTTTCATGGCACCAGGCTCAGAGATGGGTTCTTAGAAAGCATACTGGTCACTTCCCATACCTTCTTCCAATACAAAAGATGGTCCCTTCCCATACCTTATTATGTTCCCATCCAACCTCTACTTTATTTATTTCCTGAATATGGTTAGGAAGAACTGACCTTTAATACCCTTCTAAGACTTTATCTGCTTCATATATGAGAAAATTGAAACTTGCCATATCATAACTCTTGTACATAGAAAGCCAAGATATGGGAAACGTGGAGGGATGACATCCCCGGGACCTGAATGCATTTGTAAGATTAGGAGAAACATCACTCGTTCCTACCAATCTATTGTTGTCCAAGGAACTCATGTTTCCATGTATGTCTTCCCCCTTTCCTTAGGACATACTCTCTATGAAACACATAAGATGATTCTTCAATCAAATAAAAAAAAATAACATAAAAAACTTTGATCAATTAGGAGCTTTATGCAATAATCTTATCAAATTTTTGAACAGTTCCATTACCAGTCCTATACCCGGCCATTATCGTTGTATCTGATATTCGATATCAGATTGTTGATGTCCATGCCCACATGGTTACTGTTAATATCATCAAAATTAAAATCCTGAACGATATCCAACTCCACAACTCCACTGCAAATATATGATTATAATCCTTCCCATAATATGCATGCTTAATCAAGTAGGACAAACATATTTCTTGCTTCTATTCAACTTTGTTGGAAACAAAAAATGTAAGTTGTGGATGTTGTCATTCTTTAATGCACATAAATTTTTATCACATGTTCTTTAATGCGCATGAAAATATTTTTACAATTTTTTTTTAAATGCACATGAAATTTTTATCACACGTTCTTTAAGACACCAAGTCTTCCTTTTTTAACGAACGGATTGCCTTGCCTTAATCCAAATCAAGTTTTTTCTCAACACTTCGTTTCATCGGCCCTGCGTAGGCTAGCGAACACATCGGTCGGTCACATAGGAGTTAACTTCATTGGTGTTAATCTGATATATCCGTGGGGAACAACTTCATGTGAGTCGACATGATTTTTGACAAGCTCCCGCACACTATCCACATGAATCACTTTGCCCCAGTTTGGATTGAAGTTTTCACCTGTAGCAACCATTACAACATATGAGAAACTCTTGAATGCTTATCTCAAACAAACTATCTCATTATGGATGAGACAGGGATCGGGGATCAATATATATAGTGAGACTACGATAGGAAAGGCGGTATGAGTGAAAGGGATCCTCTTCACTACGAAAGAAAATCCCAATCCAGACTCTGGCCATAAGATGAAATGTCAGCGCACCCTAACAAAGGCTATGTTACTTGACTAGTTTACTTAACGCAAGGCACTAAAATCA
>SNQJ01S0178261.1:19709-36525 GCA_010110895.2 Picea sitchensis | reverse complement strand
ACAGTTTGTTCCAGATCCAGGTGGATCTGGGGAGATTGGTCTGTGTCCGCACTCACGAATTTATCCTTGAACACTACCTCCAGAAGATCTGGAACGTTCTCAACCCTTTCCTACCAACTCACCAGAGGGCTCTCCTCAATAGAGTGAAGTCCAAGACGTTTCCACTCCACAAGTGGAAAGAACTAACACTTTAGAACGGTTCCGAATTACCAATTCTCAAGAGGACTTCCGACTTCCTCCCGACTCCAAGAGATGCATCATTCAAGTGAATTCTTCTGGAGATATAGTTGTTCAGTCTTCTGGATTACCAAATGGACCTTTCATAGGACCTGAGGTTCAAGATCCTTTTTGGACTACTGGAATTTTTAGACGGGATCTCTTTGGCTCAGGAGCAGGCGTTGATATCACTATCACACCTGAGCTGCTCAAAACATTTGATCCAGATGCAATACCTTTTACTACTTCCTATTATTTTCCTGGTACAGACACTCTGCCAACTAACCACATCTTGACTATCCCTCTACAAACGGTCCATTACACAATGGTCCCAGATACTGCGAGTCCTCACACCAGAATTATAGCAGCTAGCCAAGCCCCCATTGGCACACCACTTTCACCTAGATTCACCCCAACACTTCCACCCAGATATCATGCATTGAATGCCTCTATTCTAGCTACTACACAAATCTCATCCGGGACTCCTGGAGTTTCCACTCCTTCTAGGCACCATCTCGTTACCGGTTTCATTCTGACACTTCCTCGACCCCCTTTTCGAGGACCTCTTCCATCCTCTATCAGAAGCACCGACCCTAGTGGCACCATCTCGTATTTCACACCTAATTACCAGATTCTTGTAGGTGGACAATTTCACCAAGGAGGCCAAACTCAATCCCCTTTTGCAAGACAAATCCCAATTGGGATGCAACCCCCGATTGGAGTGAAACCCCCATCGACCCTTCCCTATGGACAAAACATACCTCCATCCTTGGCCCAGTATTGGAATTATATTATTCAACATAATCCTCCCTTGACTAGGGGGAAACAGCCTCAAGTTAGCTCCTTCATACCCCCTAGTATAAGCCAACCATATCCAAGCATGTCTAATCCTATTTTGGGCTCTAACGCTCGACCCAACGCCCCTGCTCAAGGGTACAACCCTATGAATTACTTGCCTCCACACCAACAACCGAATCTGCTCGGATCTTTGCATTATATGCAAACTGCTTATGGTCCCACTGGTCTACCGATGGGACTCCCTCCCCAAAGTCACCAGTACCCACATGTGAATAGACAGTTACCCTTCTTAGCCACCCTGGACCTCCCTAATCTATCGAGGATTTTAAATGATATGATATGTCACTCTCCTCAATGGCCCACCATACCAGCCAAACTACCATTTGACATCCCTAAATTTGATGGTAAACCGGTAGAGGACCCGAACAATCATGTAATGACTTTTCACTTTTGGTGCTCATCCAACTCCTTGATGGATGACTCTATTCGTTTACGCCTTTTTCATCGAACCCTCACAGGTTTCGCCACGAAGTGGTATATAGAATTACCACGAGGCTTCTTCACCGCTTCTTCACCGACTTCAACACCCTCGCTATGGCTTTCCTCACCCACTACCAATTATTGATCCGTTACGAAACGGGAACCGAAATTTTGATTTCTTTCAAACAAACCAAAGCCACTCATATCTCTAATCACATTCATGAGTGGTGATGGAGACAACGTCTCATCAAACTCAAACTTCCCGATTAGTTATTGGCAGAGTGGTTCATGAAATCATCCATGAACAACATTGCTCATGACATCACCATCGGTGGAGTTGTCACAAAAGAACAGGCAATCAGTCATGCTCAATACCTCAACCTCTTTTACTCACAAATGGGTACTCTTTATGACTTACTCCCCGACACACCTCGTCCTTCTAATTTCGCTACTTCAACTACTCTTGCTGCTTCTCATGCAGTTGACAGTAAGATTGGAACTTTCCATGCCCAACCTCATTTCGTCCAAACCTCTAGCAAAAACCCCAAATCCATTTCTTCTAATGTTCAAAATTCTTCGTCTCCTACCCCTCCCACTCGCAAGACTTCTGAGGTGAACTCTATTCAATCTTAGGCTTCTTCCTAGTCATCTTCATTAGGTATCTATGTGGTGCGAGCATCGCATAGTTCTTCCAGTCTCCAAGGTTGAAGTCATTGATCTTCAAAGCTGGTATCAATCCCAACTGGGGTCCAATTGCACGTATCCCCTTCGGGGGGTACACAATGATCAATGTGTATTCAAAGTCACATGGGACACTGTCGTGGTTAATCGTGCTAGCCAGAGGCAGGGTGTAGTCAAGAAAGACCAGCGGGATCTACTTCGTGTTAGCCATATCATCACGATGCTTTCTTCTTTTCTCAGTAGCACGGCCAGAATGTTTCCCAGTCGATGGGGATGCTTGAAATCCTCTAGTCGATGATGCATGTATTCCTACAAACATGACTTTCTCAGTCATGAGGTTGATAAGTATCTCTTCCACAGACTTCTCTACTGTGCTACGGTCGCACGGAATTCACACTTGTAATAAAATAACTTGGGTAGGCGGATGGACAATCAAGGTAATCAAATGAATGGTGAGTTCTAGATAGCACAACGCGGTATGCAATCAATTCTCTATTAGCTCAGATATCTCGGTTTGCAAAAAGTGGTCCCGACACAGCATTCGACATGTTAAATAAGAAACGTCGTAACGAATTCCTCCAATGGATAGGAATGCCTCGATCAATACGAATCCACCTGTTATGGCACGGTCTCAACGGTCTAATGGAGATCTTTCTGTCAATAACTGCATTTATAGCCATTTTGGAGTGGCATTCTAGCGGTCGATACATCTCCAACGGTCATATAGCTTTGTCATGGCGAAGTCCCATTCTGCGCAGTTATGCTATTCCAGCGAGGTTCAAGTTCTGCAAGCCTGCCTTATACGAAGTCTTCTCCGGAACTTCCTGTAGTTTTTCAAACTTTTCTTTCTTCTTACTAAGCTTTCTTTCCTTCTTTCCTGTGATCTGAGTCTCTGGATTCCTCTTTCTATTCTTATTCTTACTTTCTTCTAGCATAGTAAATTCGCATTGTGGATGTTCTTTCAGAGGGTTCAAATGTAATACCTCTTCTCTTACTATTCCCAGGGTGGATGCACTTCTTTCCTTCATGGACAGTTTCTTTAATCCTTCTTGTGTTCTTTCAACTTCGACAGCTACCTCCCTTTCTCTCTGTTTCTTCGACTTATCCTCTTGTATTAGTCTCTCTATTTTTATACCTATGAAGTCCCTTAATTCTTTATTTTTTTGTTTTGCATCCTCTTCCTCTCCTTTCCTTCTGATCTAATCCTTTTCAATCCAGGTCTTTCCTAACAAAAGAGAAAAATGGGCGTTGTTCTCAACAAACTTAATGATTTCAAATTCTTCTTCAGTCGATGTTTCATGGGCCATCATAGGTACATTAGTAATTCTTCCACATAGGGTTATCACCTTTCCTTTAAACAATACTATCCTTCCCAATGAAGAAACCATATAAGGATTTCCCAAAATTTCCCAAGTGCTTTCTGGCATGATATTCACCTGTGTTTCCTCATCCAATACACAGTCTATGTCGAAGTCTCCTATTCTTGTTTCTATGCATTGTTTTTCTTTCAATATCTCTGGTAAACTAAAGTCTCTATGATCATCCATTTATTCTTTTAATTGTAATAACATAGTCTCTGATTATTTCTATCTTTCTAACATATCCTTAGCCTTTTGCCCTTCTTTATGGTTTTCTTGTCTCGTGTTCATCTTTTCAACTTTAGCAATCAATCTAGGTAAATCCTCAACCTCATGACCAATATATTTACAGCAATGACAAATAGGACCTATACCAGGGCATTCCTTAGCAAGATGTCTCGGTATTCTACAATTATAACACAATGTCAATCCTCTCTTTCTTTTAAATGATACCCAACCTTTCCTATACTATGCATTGGGATCACAGTGATGGACCTGCAATCTGGAAAAAATCTTTCTAGGTCCATGCATCCACTTGTTAGTCCAAAAATTCTTTCTATGCATAGGAATAACATATCTTTCACTATCTTTATCAAATTTATTCATATCCATTCTTTCTTCTAACTGTGCCCTAGTTTTCAGACTAGGACAAAATCTATCAAACATACCTAGATTCATGCTTTCGAAGAAAAAATTTCCACTTATCTTACCTTTACCAGAGCACAAATCTTTAAGATCTTACCTCTTTTCTTTAGATCGGGTTTCTTTCTTAGCACAGAACTTCACAAGTCAAGTAGAATATTGCACACTACAGCAATAGATCTATGCATAGATCTTTCTCTTTTCTTTAGTTCCCAGCAATCACAATTCAATGTCATGGCAATGAAACCATTTGCTGGCACAGGGGCAGACCCAGGGTTCAACACTTCAACAACGCACCAAAAGAACCCTAACTATTGGCCCTTTCGGAAACACCTGTGAAGCAGGTGAAGTCTCACTCAAGGTAGAGGCAGGGGGTTGCAGGACTCTGATGTCTACAACCAAGTTGGGACACAAATATGTGATTACAACACTTAACAAAGAACTTATCCAATAAAATGCATTAGTTCTTAAACCTTATTCACATCACAGGTTAAATCCTTATTACAAATCAATGCAGTAATAATCAAGATTGAGCACATCTAATCATTTATCTCATAGCATCAACTCAAATCTAGTATTCATCATACATAAGAACTAAGCATCCATAGATTTATCTATCATACATCAAGAGTAGTGCACTAAGCAGATAAATACATAAACAATATGAAAATCATTGCACAAAGCACATCAACACAAGATATACATGGTTCACCTCAGTGTGGGGCTACATCCACCAAATCTTCTTCTTCTTTATTAGTCTTCAAGATTTCTACATTCTTCTACTCCTGTGCACAAAGCCACAGAGCCAACTTCGTAAAGGACAGGAGATATGCACGCACCTCGCTCGATCATCCTTCCCTGAATTAGATCAAGGCACAAATCCTTACACAACCTATCTGCACAAAGCCTCTTACAATCACTTGTACTTCTCTCTTCAAGTCTCAACACACAGTATGCACCAAAGCCAACAAATGTTCTTTGCACTTAGCAATCTCTACATATTCTTGCACTTATCAATTTGACCTTTCCAAACCAATTGTACGCTAATTTTTTCCCAAAATAAGGAATTTTCACCCAATTCCCCTTTTTTTATTCACTTTTAAATAGGAAAATATGTAACTGCATCATATTTTGTAATATTCAATCCTCCATTCCATCATTGAATTCATGATCATAGCATATGGGTGATTCAACCCATAATTGTTTTTTGTTCTTTTGTATCTCTACAAGAATTTTTCCATATGCCATTTTTCAATTATGCCATGTGTTATCACATGGAACTGTAGGGTTAAAGAATCATGAANTGAATTCATGATCATAGCATATGGGTGATTCAACCCATAATTGTTTTTTGTTCTTTTGTATCTCTACAAGAATTTTTCCATATGCCATTTTTCAATTATGCCATGTGTTATCACATGGAACTGTAGGGTTAAAGAATCATGAAACAGAAGATCTTATTGTTTTCAGAGCTTGTATTTTAAACAAATTCTCAAGGATTATGTGATAAATTTTCTAACAGCTTCCTCCAAGTTTGCAAATTGTGTTTAAGCCAAGCGTTGCGAACTGGCACTATGAACTGGTTGAAGGAGAGTGTTGGAGGTCGAATAGTTTGCATGCATGTGAGTTAAAATCTCCAATTATTTGCATAAAGATCAAGTCTACTAGATACTTCATAAGGGTTATCATGTTATTTGAAGGTTGAAACGAGGTCCTTTTACTGATATATTTGTTGGTGTTGTGAATTCTATTGTGAACCCTTTGTTATAGGACTGTTGAAACTTTCACCTTTTGCATCCTTTCAAATTCAGCCTTAAATGAGTGAATTATTACAACTATACAATTTACGATGTGTGTTTGAACAATTGTTGAAGCAGGCTTAAAGCTACAAATGTTGTTAATGTTGTTAACCTATTTTTATGCAATTTACAACATTTTTTGGGTGATGGCTATGAATTGTAAGCCATGAGTATCAGTTGTGGTGCTTTCCTCTAAGTCATATATCAATATAATGAAGTTTACAACACTCTTGGGACACCTTATAGAGTTTTGAAATGATAAAACAATGGAAAAAGTGAAACGGACTGTTATTTTGCAGCGATGACGCTGGGAAATGGTATTTTTTATTGTTTTTAAGAAAATAGCACACAACAAAGGACGTTTGTTCTCATAACTTTTGAATTCCCATCTGGGTTCCTCTAAAATATTTTTTTGAGGAATACCATGATGTTTTTGACTTGCTAACAAAAAATCATCCCAACCCAGTTTGGCATTTGAGAGAAACAATTAAAACTCCAGTGCACATTGAAATGTGTTGCAAACTCTCTGTTTTGCATAGTTGATTGGATATTCTCCTTGTTGGGAGGTTGCCACCTGTCAAGGAGGGTTCAAACGACTTCTCATAGATAAGTTAGATTCTAAGGGACACCTTCACCTAATGTTTAGCTCCATTAAATACCTCATGCAGTGAGTTGGAAACAATTTATTAATGACTTCCAACATTTTCCTGAAAATTAGCAGTTTGTTGGATTTTTGTCTCTCTGACTGTTTCCACCTATATCCAATGTCTAGAATCCAATGAAAGATATGGGATTCTAAATACTAATAATATTTTGATACTATTTTGTATTTAATTAAGGAGGGATCTCTTGGAGAAGGGTTGGATTCATGATCCAAGAGAGGAGAGAGTTGGGGGAGCAGTTTAGTTGCTCAGTTGTAAGCCTAAGGGCCTATTGTAATTATCATTTCTGCCATTGGAGACTCGTGAGAGTTGTTTATCAGACTTTTTGTTCTTTATTATAATTTTATCTTGTCATATTGCTTGAATGGAATTGCAGGCATTGAAGATCAATGGTTGTTCATGAGGCAGGAGATTTATGAGCTACAAATGATTTATACTAATTGCCTCCTTTCATGATCTATGTTCTAGTAATATTTTAATTTATTTTTGTAGAGAGGATCTTTGCTTGATGATATTATTATTTTTTTTATCTTTCTTATACCTCCATCCATCAATTATGTACCTTTTGGTCTGGTATGATCTTGAGTTCCTTTGATCTGTAGGATGTGTTGACTCCATGCCCAATGGAATGCTTCTGTTGACAGTTAGTTTCCCTCTCCCTTTCTTTCCCAATATTGTTGATCCACTTACTCAAACCATTCAATACATTTATATTTTTATGGGTACTGGGCTTACACTTAAAGAATTCTAAGTGTAAATCTCAGTGCTAACATTTTTGGCATCGTTGTCAGGGATGGATGTGAAGAAATCTTCCCTGGGAGAATGACAACGATCAAATCCAGCTCTTGATGGTAGACAGGATAAGGACACAAGATTGACTACAATATTCTACCTAGAGACTATAGCTTCATTACGTATTAACTTACATGCAACTACACTGGTTTGAAATGGACAAAATTCTGGCTCAGAGGTATGCTTTCTATGATTTCTCAAGTATAGTCAATTTTCCAAATCCAGTTCCTAGTAGAGATGAATGGGAAGGTTTCATTCTTAGATTTAGAGGAGAAGATTGGGAAGTACCAGCTGAGCACTTGCTGGATTTCCATGATTTTATTTATCATCTTCAAATCATTCATGAGGATGTTCAGATCAAGCTTTCCAGGTACTCTTTCGGCTGCTACCTTTCAGTCATTGAAAAATTTTCATATTGCATTCAACAATTATTGCAAACAAGGTTATGGTGATGATCTTGTATATGAAGGATGTTGTATGTAGTTTAATAATTTATATAGAATATCTTCCAATCAGAGAGTTTGCAATCAAGGAATTCTTGAAGAAATTATTCCTCAAGATTTTCAACATGTTTCCCATGATTTTCAAAATGATATGTTTTCTCAAGAAACTAAAGCTGAAGAAGATGAGCATATCCATGACATGCTTCTTGTTGAAAGTTTTCATTACTCTGAACAATGTGGGGAGGTACTTAATCTAGTAGAATCTCCATTTGAAAACACTGAAATTAGCCTCCAATATGCTTCAGTTTTGAAGATAATTAAGATTGGCGGTAGTCACGAAGCAGAAAATATGCATAGGCAATCCAATATTCAGTTGTGACTGGTAAATAATTTTTTTATTAAGGTATTCTCTCATTTTTTTTATGAGCCGATGGTAGCATGTATGGATATTTTTGTTAGCTCAAATTTTCTATCTCTTTTGCACTATGGATATCAGTTTCAGCTATACTCTCAGCCATGTTTTATTTTGTCATTGTCCATTTTAATTTTTCAATACCAGACACAGGTCTCACATTCCAAACAGTCATTTTATTGGTTATATTGGACATATCATATTACTTAATTAGGGAGATGATATGGGTAGATTAGTGTAGGTTGATGTACATAAATAATCTCACTCCATGAGCATGTGATTTTCAGTTTGAATTTTTCTACAGTGTGAGTTCAATTTGCAGCTTATGAGAGTGTTTTTATTTTTCAATAAGGGAAAGAGATGTTTTTAGGAATATAGTATGAAGAGATGGAATGGATAAGGCACTGAACTGCATGTTCTTGGCATCTCACAGGGAGCATGCCTTCCCCTATGGAGCCAATGTTATCACATGGAATTGTAGGGTTAAAGAATCATGACACAGACAATCTTATTGTTTTCATGGCTTGTATTTTAAACAAATTCTAAGGGATTATGTCATAAATTTTCTAACAGCTTCCTCCAAGTGTGAAAATTGTGTTTAAGTCGGGTGTTGTGAACTGGTGTTGTGAACTCGCTGAAGGAAAGTGTTGGAGGTTCAATAGTTTTCATACACGTGTGTTAAAATCCCCAATTATCTGCATCAAGCTCAAGTCTATTGGATACTTCATAAGGGTTATCATGTTATTTGAAGGTTGAAAGGAGGTCCTTTTACTGATATATTTGTTGGCATTATGAATTGTGTTGTGAACCCTCTATTCTACGACTGTTGAAACTCTCACTTTTTTTCTTCCTTTCAAATTCATCCTTATACGAGTGAATTATTACCCCTATCCAATTTACAATGTGTGGTTGATCATTTGTTGAAGCAGGCTTAAAGTTGCAAATGTTGCACACTAAGAGTCACACTTAGACTGTTGTAAGTGTAATCCTAGTACCCATCAAAATATAAATGGATTGAATGGTTTGAGTAGGTGTATCAACAAGACTGAGAAAGAAAGGGATAGGGCAACAAACTTTCAGCAGAAGCATTCCATTGGGCATGGAGTCAACACATCCTACAGATCAAAGGCACTGAAGTTCATACCAGACCAAAAGGGATATAATTGATAGATGGAGGTATAAGAATGATAAAAAAAATAAGAATATCATCAAGAAAAGATCCTCTATGAAAAAATGACTCAAAATATTACTATAACAGAGATCATGAAAGGAGGCAATTACTACAAATCATTTACAGCTCATGAATATCCTGCCTCATGAACAACCATTGATATTCAATGCCTTCAATTTCATTCAAGCAAGATGACAAGATAAAATGATAATAAAGAACACAAATTATGATAAACAACTCTCATGAATCTCCAATGGCAGAAATGCTAATTACAATAGGCCCTCAGGCTTACAATTGAGCAACTAAACTGCTCCCCCAACTTTCTCCTCTCTTGGATCATGAATCCAACCCTTCTCCAAGATCTCCCTCCTTCATCAAATAGAAAATAGTATCAAAATATACTTATGATTTTTAATCCCATCTCTTTCATTGGATTCTAGGCCTTGGAGATAGGTGGCAACAGTCAGAGAGAGAAAAATCCAACAAACTACTAATTTTTAGGAAATTGTTGGAAGTCATTAATACATTGTTTCCAACTCACTACATGAGGTATTTAATGCAACTAAAAATTAGGTACAGGTGTCCCTTAGAATCTAACTGATCTTTGAGAAGTTTTTCAAACACTCCTTGATAGGTGGAAACCTCCCAGCAAGGCGAATATCCAATCAACTATGCAAAACAGAGAGTTTGCAGCACATTTCGCAGTGCATTGGTGTTTTAATTGTTTCTCTCAAATGCCAAACTGAGTCGGGATGATTTTTTGTCAACAAGTCAAAAACATCATATTCTTTCTCCACAAAACATTTTAGAGGAACCCATATGGGAATTTAAACGTTATTATAAAAAATGTCCTCTGTTGTGTGCTAATTTCTTAAAAATAGTCAAAAGTACCATTTTGCAGCGTCGGCACTGCAAAATTTCCTGTAGCATCATGTTTCACTTTCTCCAATTTGTTATCATTTCAATACTCTATAAAGTGTACCAAGAGTGTTGTAAGCTTCATTGTATTGATATACAAATTAGAGGAAAGCACCACAACTGATACTCATGGCTTACAATTCATAGCCATCACCCAAAATATGTTGTAAAATGATTAAAAATGGGTTAACAACAATAACCCCATTTGCAACTTTAAGCCTGCTTTAGAAAATGATCAACCACACATTGTAAATTGGATAGGGGTAAGAATTCACTCATTTAAGTCTGAATTTGAAAGGATGAAAAAGGTGAATTTTTTAGCAGTCCTAGAACAGAGGGTTTGCAACACAATTTGCAGTGCCAACAAATATATCAGTAAAAGGACCTCCTTTCAACCTTCAAATAGCATGATAACCCTTATGAAGTATCCAGTATACTTTATCTTGATTCATATAATTTTGGATTTTAACACACGTGTCTACAAACTATTCAACCTCCAACACTCTCCTTCACCCAATTCGCAGTGCCAATTCACAACGCCTGGCTTAAACACAATTTGCACACTTGGAGGAAGTTGTTAGAAACTTTATGACATAATCCATGAGAATTTATTTAAAATATAAGCTATGAAAACAATAATATATTTTGTTTCATGATTCTTTAACCCTACAATTCCATGTGATAACATCATGGAGGCATTTCATCAAACACTTTGTTTGCAACCTGTAGATTTTTACTATGTGTGCTAATTTCTATCCCATACAACTTGAGTGTTGTAACCTGTTAGCACTCTATAAGTCCCAAAGGTTGTTAAGGGCAAAATAAATTAATAGAGGTAACTTACCAAAACCACATTGAAACTAGGATCTAGCCCTACCAGTTTCATAGAGGGATCTCTCTGTAAGATTTAGATCTGTTTGAGTTTTAGATATTAGGCTAGTTAAAAATAATTTGGGTTTGTTTGTTTTGTTTATAAAGATTGGTTGAAGTATTTCTTTTAAACATCCATTGGGATATGCGGTATGTGTTAAATATTAAGATCTTATTACAATTTTTATAAGATTTTGTCATAGGGCGAGATAACAAGAATGTTGGATCTATTAAGATTTAAATGTGGTGGAAAGATAGAACAAGTGAGATATTCAATCAAGCAAAGAAGCAATTAAGAATTTCTTTGATTAATATCAGAAGAATAACATGTTAATCACTAAATACTAGAAATAGAGTGTTTGAGAAACATTTTGTTCATTAACTTCCTTTAAACGATTAGAAACAAAAAATAAAATGATTACAGAGTAAGATAAACATTAACAAAGCAAGATAACATCACCAACATCCAAATGCAAGAATCTTGTGAATCTATTTTTTTATTATTGGTTGATCTTCTCAAAAATATTACAATGATAGCTTCCTGGGTGCAAAAATCAACCCTCAATACTTCAAAGTAAGAAGTATTTATACAAAAATTACATTTGATCCTATCATTAATGACTAGGATATGGTGGAATAAAAATCTAACTAACTATATTACATATTACAAAATAATAGGACTATTGGTAATCTGTCCAAATACTGAATGTTGATTTCTGGGAAAGTAGTTGGTGATTCATCCACTCAGCTTTGACTTTCTTCCTCATGCTGACTTAGATGTCCACGTCATCTCTACTCTATCAAGGCACATAGGTCTTCCCATCTCTTTTGAATGGGGATGGAGACCTTGAGTAATATTCTGTAAGTTTCATCCATCTTTGTTTACTTCGCAAAGGTTGGCTTGATGATGAAGATGTATTTTATCTCATGTTGGATGCTTTGGTCCAACTGTAGAGTATCTAATAATGATTTTGCAGTGATGCTCCCTTGTATGCTTGAAAACTTAGAACTATATTTTTCCACTATGAGGATCTTTTGTTTGTAGTCTGACAGAGTAATCAGTTTATCATTGATCACTAGTAAATCTGGATGACCTTTCTTGTGTAGTGAGTTGACTTTGCTGAAAAACCTCTGCACTCCAATATCTATTTTCTGAGCTTTCTCCTCGAGTTGCAGCATCAATCCCCTTTTGTTCAAAACCTTCTTGACCTCAAGGATTATTTATGTTCTATCCTCAATCTCCAATGCTTCCAACTCTTCTTTGGTCTTAGAATTCAGGAACCTAATGATTTATGTGGCCTCTGTAGGATTTTCTCCTAATTCTCCCCTTATCTTGTCAATGGCTTGTCTGGCTCTCTGCACAAGTTCATGTTGTTCAAACACAATTTTTATAAGGGGCAATATCTCTTTCATTGACTGGATGATGTCCATCCATATGTTTTCTTTGGCTTTTGATAGTGTCTTGGCCATGACAGTCTCCTTTTGCAGCTTCTACAGCTCTTGCCCGAGCCTCTATGATTTGTGCATCTCAGTGTTGTAGCTAGACTGAAATGTGGACTTCATCTTCTGGAGGTTATCAATATCTTCCTCCAGTCTTTTGATTTCTTGTCCTTCCAGGGTCATGTCCTCCATTGGCTTTGCCAATTTTTCTGATGCATCTAGATTTGTCACTGGAATAGCCGATGAAATTTTTGTTCTTGTGGTTGTTGTTGTTGTACTAATTCCTATGAGAGGAAATTAATTCAATGGTATGAAAGCCATTGGCATGCTCTATTCCTTCACTTTAAGTAACTTATCCAGCTTGACCTCCATCTCCTTAATCTGCACATTTTTCTCCATGATTAATTTAATAATTTCCTCCTTGTGGCCTTCAGTGTCAGCAATTTCCTTTGCCTCGGGGTCTTCAGTGGCTGGGATTTTTAGTTGTGTCCTCAGCGATGCTATGTCAGCATTTTTATTCTTGAAGAGTTCTTCTATTTATTTGACGTTGGATGGATCATATCCAATTTTCAATACCAGTTCTTCTAGGGACTTGGTCTTGTTATCCTTAGCCAGGGAGGATATCTTTTCCAGCTTGAGATGAGACTGGACATTGTTTAAAGAGACCTGCTACTTTGCAGTATTCATGGAGGTATTTTCCAGGGTGGAGAATATCATCTACCTAGTTTGTCTATGCATATCCATTTGATCAGTTAGATTCACTTCTTTTACATCAAACTCAAATGTTACCCTTTGGTAATCAAAAACTACCTTGGGATGAGGAACTTGTTCCTGCAGGAACCCCATATGAATTATTCCTTTCTCTATGTTGAAGGTAGAAAATAACCTGTGTTGTGTTATAGATGTCTGCTTCCAAAACTATGCATAGGTGTTGTTCATCAGCAACTCATTCTTCTTCTTGATCAAGTTATATTTCTCAAAAATATTAAGTCTTGCAGGCTCCTATGAGGACTTAGTTCACAATGTGGTATCAATTTGTTTCTTCAATGAGGAAGTGGACATAAATTGTTGGCTACCTGAGAAGAGTGATCAATGTGGTCCTTCCATAACTATGGTGGACTAAGTTTCTTCTTCTCCAGACATGTCAGCTATATGGTTGGTCTGGGGCCTCTTCCTGTAGATTTGGAAGTCTTTAGCTGAGACTTATGTGACTGAAGGGGGGACTTCCTTTATATCCCTGTTCTCTATGTATACCTGTGGAATACTAGTAGATGAAATTTTGGTTGGTGAAGACTGTTGTTCAGCATCTGTCAGAGTGTTTTCCTACCACTCTGTCTAGTTATTAATTTCTCAATTTCAGGTTTAGGCACCTGAGCATAGGGAGAAATCTTGTTCTTTAACCTAGTTTCTGCAATGATGCCACAGGGGTCATAGTGTCATGGGAAAATTTGAATGAAATTCATTTCCTTTAATAGCTTGTTGGCTTCTTCCCCTGTGGCTCTGTTGTTGCAGATGAAAGAACCTATCTGACCTTTGATCCTGAGCTATTGTTTCTTCTTAAAAGATACAAAGTGAATATCATCTAAATTTATCATTTGCCTAATATATTCTAGAGAGAATATCCTGACAGGGAAATACTTTGGCATGTTGTAAGGGGGTAATTCACATCTGTAGATTCTGATTTCTATATAATCCTAGTAGAGGTACCACACTCCTGTTTTAACTAGGTTTGTCAAGTGTAGAATTCTCTGAATTTCCTCGTTTATCCTTGTTTTTATTCTTCCACTGAGCATGCATACCACTGTATGGTAGAATTGGTCAATGAATTGTTTGAAATTGAACTCAGATGATTTCTTCCTCACTATGGAAGTCTAGGAGGTCACGGGTTGAGGGTTACCATCTCGGTCCAACTTCTGCTGGGAGAAGGAGAACTTGTCTGCTTGGAAAAAGAGGAACATGTACACTAGTACTAAAGAGTACCTGAACATACCTTCTGTAGAAAACTTGAATAGTTGTTCATGGATTTTGCCAGATAGACACTAATTGTAGTCAAACTATGTAGTAGCCTTTTGTTCAGTGGAGAAGATGGATAGAAAACCCAGAATGGGTTCATCTACCCACTCGTCTGAATAGTATCCTAGTAGACAACACAGGGAGGAAATGATCTGGTTTCCTTTAACTGAGAAAATGGAGGAATGGTATGGGGGATTCTTTTTGGGTAACTGTGTGGCTTCAGGGAGGAAAATTTCAAATATTTGAGCTCTCTGCGGGAAAGATAACTTCTAGTATAACTCAGTCAGGATCTCAATGGAGAAGGGGGAGGGAGAGTCATTTTTGGGTGTTACACATTATTTTTTTCATCCCTATGACCGTTAATGATGTAAACATATTTGTTGCCTTCAGAGGGGTCAGTGGCCTGAGTTCCTGAAGAAAGAAGAGAAAAGAAATTTTCCTGAGAAAAGAAGTTGCATTCTCCTTTGTAAAAACCCTATTAAAGAGGATGTTCACAGGTTTCTATATAGGCAGGGTGCGAGAATTCCTGATTCTTGCAAGTTGCACCATAGTTGGGTTCATGGATGATTTTAGGGGCTAAATTCTATATGATAAAATTGTTTTACCTTAAAAATCGCCAAAATTTTATAAAAACTATATAAAATCCTTAGAAATTTGAATATTTTTACAAAAATATCGCCAAACATTTATAGTTGTCACATGAAGGATTAGTAGGTTCGCCAAGGTTTCTACATTTTAAAATAAATTTCCATCCTTAAAATCATCCCTGGCTGGGTTGCGAGAGGTTCACAGGTTGCTTTATAAGCAAGGTGCGAGAATGCTCATACGTGGGAAAAATGAGCATCTTCTCGATGCTTCTAGAAGGAGAAACTTCCATGGTGAGGTGGCATCTGAATGGTTTGGATATTACTCACTTTCATGATTTAGTGGGATCATCCTAACCTCCTCAACTTATCCTCTTCAGCTTATAAAAGGAGAGGAGCTCTCATGGAGAAAGTTAGTTGTTTTTGCCTTGGGATTGTTAGCTTGGTTAGAGTGGCTTTGCGATTTTCTTTGTCAAGATAAATTGTGAGTAGCTATCAGATCCATGGTCTTAAAATCCTTGGAGCAAGAAGTGTGTGTGGAACAAAAGACAGTTGGAAGGGACCTTACGACATCAAGGCCATGGTTGNTATTTCCTACAAAGCCTGTTGTGTTTTATTGTATGATTCCTTGATCACATACATAGGTTTATATTGAGTTTATGCTATTACTATCACTTTGGTTGGTTGCGTTCTTTTGTAGGATCATCATTGTATGAGTGTTGGAATGGAGCCAGGATGGCGATGGCGAGAGGAAGCAGCGTTTAAACAGTATGTCACCTACCCCTCTTTAGTTAGTAAATTCAATATTTATAACTTAAGGAAAGCATCATGTTTTGGTGTGTTTTGTTCTATATCTAGGTGGATCTAGGGAGATCAGTTAGTGTCCGCACCTACCGATTTATCCGATAACAAAATTGTCGACCATACTGGGGATCGTATTGTTTTCTAGTTAGTCTAGTTTCCCTTGCATTGATTGCTTGTTTTTTGGTCTCTGAGTCTGTGGGAGATCCATCCAGACTCTCTGGATCTGAAAGTTCACCTAGATTTTTTGTCCTTTTTCCAAAATCTCTTTGATTACAAACAGTCTTGCACTATACCTGTCTAGAGCCTGCGAAAACCCTTGATTCTCACACCCCACTGTTTAAACCAGTGCAACATGTTTGCACCCTACCTGTGTCCAGCCTGTGAACTCCACTGATTTTCGCACTGCACCCTATAGCTAGGCTACGAACCCATTTGAAATTTTTGTTTGGAATTAGGCTTTCCTATCTTTTGATGCCCAATTTTGCTTTGATCAGCTGGATTGAACTTTTGGATCCTATATTGATCTGTTTACAGTCTGCTTGACATTCTTTGAATTACTTTTAGCCATCTTTGCTTTGTTTGGTTTTGAAGGATTAGTCTCTTGCTTTGAGTGTCTTTCAATTACAAAGCATTTTTTTTATTTAGGATTGTTTAGGGAAAGATGAGATTTCTTCTGAATAGTTCGCTTTAAAAGAAAACTTTTAGTTTGGGTTTCTTTGTTTTAAGAAAGTTC